>JADGJH010000066.1:0-33538 GCA_027596945.1 Physocladia obscura
TCATAACCCATATTCAATTGGACACAGAATGTTAGTGTTATTTGATGAGTTCCATAAATGGGATGTAGAAGCCGCAATAATTTTTCCAGCATGCTCCAGGGGAACAACTTCATACCTGTTTGAAATCTGAGCTAGAATTTTCATTTCAATGTCTGTTTGAAGGTACAAAATTTGTAGAACATGAAATCATGCTGCGTTGCATCTCAATAGACTTGAAAATCTTGATTGTATCCCAAGCTGGCGTAATAGCATAGATTTTTTCAAAGTTGTGACAACATTTTTTATCTATGTGCTCACACAAAAGATGATGTATATCTTGCAGTCCATACTGCAATTTTTTTTGGGAGCAAAAATCGAAATTGAAACAAATAACTAAATAATTCATATAAAATGAACAAATATAGTCAATTCAAAATAGATTCACAGATTTGAATATTTTTACCTGAATAATACGCTCAAACTTGAAATGGTTCAAACACTAAAAAATTGAGGGACTGGATATGTTTTGAAGACAAATTGCATTTTTTGCATTATCTAAAGATTAAAAAGAGTTCTAGATCCGAAAGATTAACTTTCAGCAATACTGCACCAACGTTCAACTGGCCAATTCGAACAAAAGATTTGTTTTTGTGTTACCTAATTTCAAAACATAAGTAATTTTTCCGAATTTTAATGAAGTGCAAACAGAAGTGCAGATAAGATAAACATAACGACGACTTGTGGCGAATTCCAAGGCCATATCGATCCTCCTAGCTGAAGTGGAGTGAGAAAGCAAATAACTGCTGCAAGTAGAACAACGTCACCAATAATGTCAATTTGATCAATTTTTTCACGAAATGATCCTTTTTCTGGTGGAAACTTCAGAAATACTATGACAGTTACAATGGTAACTGCGCCAAGTGGTAAATTGATGTAAAAACACCATCTAGGTTTGAGTGGTTGAGTTTTTTGCAAATGCGCTTATCACATATTCACCTTCATAATCCTTTGTCTGCAAATGTGCCACCGATAAGTGGACCAATTACCGAAGATAGTCCGACTACTGCTCCAAAAATTCCTTGATACTTTCCTTTTAAACACATTAGTAATACCTTTAAAATAGATGACAGATTTATGAAATAAACGGTATTGAACCTCGATCTCTGATTGAAACAATGTCTGAAACAATAATGAGAACAAGCGAGAATATCCCACCCCCACCGATACCAGCGATAGCTCTGCCGACGATAAGCATTGGCATGTTCGTGGCAGATCCACAAATGAGAGATCCCAGCTCAAAAATAAAATTCGCTGAAACCATCACCCACTTGCGGCCAAATATATCTGCAAATTTGCCGTATAATGTGCTAAAAAGAGCTGCTGCTAGCAAAAATGCACTTCCAATCCAGGAAATAAGATCCTATAATAGGCGGAGTTAACTGCCAGTAATTATGCCATACCTGTCGGCCCAAGTCATCAGCAACTGCTTTCAATGCTGTGGCAACGATCGTTTGATCCAACCCAAAGAGAAGAATGGCAAGCAGAAGTCCAAAATATACCAGCACAAATTCAATGCGATTCAGAGGAACTTTCACAAAAGTTGCGTTGTTCTCCTCAACACCAAATTTTACAACCTCAGCGTCTGTAACAGCAGCCACCTGAAATCCAGTTGGATTTGAATTGTTTGGGATTCTTTCGTTTAATTGAATTTCATGTTTGATTTGATTTAAACATGAAATCGATGAGAATTTATATATTTTTTGAAAAATTTCTCACAATTTTATTCCTTCATGGCAGTAATTCAATTGATTGGCTCAAAATCAGGTATAATTCCCGTACAAAATCTTCACTTCGAAAATATTTAGGTATCTTTTTTTACAAAGGCTATTAAATCGATAAATAAAAAAGAGTTTTTTTTTTGTTACCTTTTTTTTTTATTTTTATTTTTATTTTTAAATATTCCATACATGATTAAAAAAGGATGCAAACAAAGAAGTCTGCATTCTAGTTACGATTTCTTTTGCTTTTGCATTCTTTCCAAGCAAGAAGTTTTTCAACTCAAAAATTTGTTGCGACAGTGAATAACTGTCAACTATTGAAATTTATTGATTGAACTGCTCACATAGAGTAAATCCACCGATAATTCAGTAGTCCTCTCTTGAATTAATAGAATTAAACCACTGTTTCACTCTTTAAGCAAGGTTTTGATTTATTAAAACCAGTTCAACAAGGCAAGGAGACTTGTCAAGTTTAAAAATTTCTTTATCTTTTTCTCTTTAACAACCCACGTCTAGTGCAGTTTTTCCCCCTACCCTCTACCCACTACACAAGCTTTGTGCCTGTATTCTTTTGATAATATTTTCGTGTTTCTCAATAAAATTGGCATTTGGGGTGTCTTGGTAACATCCCCGCCTGCCCGCGTTTTGCCCAACCTTATTCCTTGAACAATTCGACCTAGCCTGTTGATCTTATTTTATTTTATATTCATCTTCAATTTACTTCATCCGCAACTTATATTTAAAAATTCTATTGACATTGACTAAAAATACCCGTCCCATTTTTTGATTTGCAATACATTGTCGATTCTTTCGTCCCTTACAATCAAACAGATATTGATTAGTCATGTTGAGAGACATTTTATTTTTGGATTAATGAAATAAAAGGCGATCAAATGATATTTTGCTGAAAATAGAATCTGAGAAAAACTCAGCAAGAGATAGTTTGCACATACAGTTGAAAAATTGCTGCAGTTAAATATTTAAAATTAGTTGGAGTGTCATTGAAGCTTCTAAGTGACAAAACAAAACAAAGCTTGTTTCGTTTTGCTGCAATACGCACAAAAGACAATATACAACTGTGATACTTGTTTAAAGAGATTCTGAATTTGGTCAACATACAACTGGTGCGACTCCTATTATTGCTGTATTTCCAGAAGCCAGTGTTGCCAATATCCGGTTTCAGTTATCAAAATGGATTCAACTGAGAGACTTGCAAAAGTTCTTGATCAAAAATTATGTTAGACTCATTCAAAACTTTTGACATAAAGTTGTTACACAAACATTCTATCGAAGCTGCTAAAAATTCAAATGAGGAATCAGTCGGTCAAGAACGAATGATGAAAGAGATTTCAAAGAGGAAAAAGAATGAGTTTATTTTTGGAAAAGAACATTAGTTAAAAAACAATGCGCAGTCACTTTCCAACATTTCCCCTTGAGTGTATCACGGTTGACGAGCGTTGCACACCTGTGTAGAGAATTTCTTGTGAAATGAGTAAAGGGAGTAGAGTAATGTAAAAAGGTGTTTTAGTTGTTCGTGAAAAAGTGGAATTGGGGTAATAATCGTGTTTTTCGGAGAGAAAAAAAACGCCCCGGTGGGATAACAGAAAAGAAGTGGGGCACGATACGGGGTTGAAATACCGAGAAAGTAGAGAAAAAGAGGGTCGATACTTCTGATGTATTGGAGCATTGGAATGCTGAAAGTTGTATAGAAGCCGATAAATTCATTTTAGAGGAGGACAGAGAGGTTCTTGAATTCAAGAAGGCTGATGAGTTCCGTGGAGTCGTGGTGTGTAGTAAAGGTGGACTTTTCCAGCTTTAGTGAGACCGCCTGGCCCGTGCGAATGGGACCTGGCCCGTGCGAATGGGAAAGTTGGCGATGACGCTGTTTGAGACTAATTCGCGAATGTAGAGTAGTGAAAAGTTATGTGTTTGGAGCGGTGAATGTAAGTGTCGCTGACACATTGGGCAATGGTGCCAAGGCTGTCTTCATGAATGGTGATTGGGGTTCGCTTTGACTGCGACATACAGGTTGATGAGTGAAATGATTTCGCGACCGAGTTCACTGATTGACATGTACTCAGCTTCCGTGAATGAAAGGGCGAGTGTTGTCGATTCTGTGGACTTCCAGCTAATTGCTGCGTCTGCAAGTTTGACGAGGTAGCCAAGCTTGGAGCAGCAGTGGCGAGGTGGACATTATGTGCAGCGTCGACGTGGCCGACGAATCGCCTGGAGCTGGAAGCATTGCAGAATATCCCATGGTTTGGAGTGGCAGACAGGTATTGGAGCACAAGATTGTATAACCCTGGGTCAAATGCAGAACGGGTTTACTGGGTTCTTGCTTGGGATGTGGAGATGGTGTTACGCCTAGCATGGTCAGGAATGCAGTGCGATGAGGAGGGTCCTTGGCCAGATTGGCGAGGGTCGTGGCGAATTTTTAGGGTTGCGGCGTGGTTTGCGAGTGCTATTCGCAGCAAAGGTGGCGCGGGCAGCTATGTGAGAGGCGTGGGGCGGGTCTTTCTCATATTGCCAATCGCAGTGCTTTCCGACTTATTTGTAGATTTTGCAGGGGTGAGTTGTTCTGACTTTGTTTGAGTGCGCGGCGATAATCCGTTACGATGGAAAATTTTGTGAAACGGCGATAAAATTTTTGGGTGTCTTCGATTTTTGTTTGTGTTTTAGAGTGTTTCTACACGGACACAGAACAGCAGGGAGTGGTGGGGACTTAGTTCGTGTAGCGAGCGGACAAGGCTCTTAATCTGTTGAGGATCGCTGATAAGGATGGGATTTCACATGAGGAGTTGGTTTAGGACGGAAGATGGAAGGTATTTCAAGGAGGAAAAAGAGTAAGTTTATTTTTGGAACAGATCAGGGTTAAAAAGTGATCCACAGTCACTTTCCAAAAGCTTGGAATGGACCCAAAATCCATGCAAATATATATGTATATATATATTTTGGAAAATTTTGTACTTTCACATAGATTCTCTCTCAGAAATTCTCATATAACTATTGATGTAAGCCAACTCAAGATTGTGGAAAAAACTAGCACGCCCAAAGAGATAACGCAAGCAGCAAAAATGAGGAAAGGGTGCAAATGTTAAAGACAGGGTTTCGGCTGTTGTTTTATCAAAACGGACACATTATTTATTAGTTTCTTGTTGGTGATAAGGATCAGATGTGGGTGGTTATTCTGTCTCAAAAGCAAATTCAGCCAAGTAAAAAAGAATTTCCTCTTTTAAACTGATAGTAAATGCTACTCAAAAGCTCTGAGAGTGTTAATGGGGAATCAAATTTCGAAGTTTTCGAAATTTATTTGTCCTGGGTTTTGATTGTTGGTTTGATTGTTTGAATTTTTTAGGGTTTGTCAATACTTATCCGAAAACATTCGTAATCCATGTTCAAGGCGCATTATTGGACTTTGGGGAGGGGTCGAAACTAAATCAACCACAATATATATAAATCCAACTTAACTTTTTTTTATCCGCTATATCCTATGATTAATGAAAGTGAGTGAGGATTTTGAAGTAATTTTTTCTCGATCTCCTTTTTCTTTTCTCAAATTTGGGATTTATTTGTTTTTAATCTGTTACCAGTTTTGTCAAGGTGCGCAGTTTCCTGCTATTCTTTTGTTTTCTTCCCTTCTTTGATTCCACCTGCTTGAAAGTTCTCTTATCTCTCACTTCCGTTTCGATTTGGCAGCTTATTAACGGCTTTATTGACGGTTTCAGCTATAGAACAGCCTTTCTACATTGCTACTGCCTTAACTATCAATAGCAACAGCCGTTCAGCGAAGGATCCTTGTAAATCATAACATCTTGCAACACTGATTTTATTTTAAAAAAAATTTTTTTTTTTTTTGATATTTTGACAGTTTACAAAAAATGAAAACAAAGTCCATTATGACAGCAGCAACAAAAATGCTGATGGCGCTAATATCGATTATCGCGTTTTCATCCATTCTAAACCCAAATTTCATCGACTATATCCACACATTCCACACCAAATCAACCAAAGTTCTCAGCTCCGAAAAACATGCCCGAATATGTAACCAACACTTCCGCAAAAATACCGACGCGGATATCCAAGTAATTCTAGGACCGGGACCTACAAAAAAAACATGGAATGCAGAATCAGTTCTCCCACACCATAATGGTTCAACATCTGGAACCGGAATACGCGTTGTTGGAATCAGTTACGACGCGGGAAACATTCTAAATTCCATGCCGTTCTCTCATTACATGTGTGAAACTACAATTTTTTCGGCGGCTTTGAATGACATTCCGCTGCAACTATACGGCGCTCAACCTGTGATGCAAATGCATAGTGAAGGGAGCGAAAAGGACGGAAAAGTTGGTCGAATGATGGCACTTGTTTGTGCACTGCCTGTAGATGAAGTTGTAATGATGGTGGACGCGTGGGACACTGTATTTCAACGCAAGTTTGCCGAGCTTGAGTTTTTGTATGCTCACAAGTGGTTGAGCCCCGATTTCGTTATTGGAGCTGAGGCAAATTGCTGGCCAGACTGGGCACCCTATTGTGGTAATTCAAGCTATGTACAACCGGATCCAAGTCCGACTGGGTTTGGGTTTATCAATTCTGGAACGCTGATTGGAAAGGCGGGGGTTTGGTCCGAGTTCTTGAACGACGTCATAAATGCGTACAACGATGGACTGAAAGACGATCAAAACGTTTTCGCGCAGATAATTCACAGGCACTACAAACAGCGCGGATATTTTATTGATCACGACATGGAACTTGTGGGATCTTTGCAGCCACCAGCAAAGTATGCGGCATATTGGCATAACGACCGTCAGTACTTTGTGATAGGTGATACTCGCACAGTACCAGCCGTCATTCATCTTAACGGAGGTGGGAAAGAGTTAGTTAACCCTGCTCGAGGTGACTTATGGTATCTAGAGGTTGGAGAAATTCTCACACCACGCGTGAAAAAAGCTGTTCAAGATTATCATATTTTTGTGGACGGCGTTAAAAAAACCGTTTCAGAAATTTGCCCAGACTTTTTCAAATAATTGATAGAAATATAAATAAAATAACAATAAAAAAGGAAAAAAATTTTAAAAAAACCAGAGTGAGATTTAAAATATTATCGTGGGATTATGCTTTATTTTCCGTCAGCTGCAACAGCTGCGCCAATCACAACAACGCCATCCCCAAAATCACTTTCGCCACCCCCACTAACATTATCATTATCAAACTCACTTGTCGGTGCCAATTCCAAATCGTGTAAAAACACGTCCCGGTCTTGATTCTTTTTTACGCGTGGATTATTCTCTGCTTGAGTTGACATTGCTGTTATGGAGATTTCTGACGCCACATCATCGTAACGCAACGACGAAACTTCGCTTTGGTCAGCTTTCCAACGAAACCTGGCGCGTGTCGATTCAGCAACTGGCTTTACAAACTCGTTTTCTTCAGTGGTGTTGTCAATCGACTGCGCGTTAATTGTACTGCTATTTTCGAAGCTGAAATTTACTTTAAGGGATCTTGTAGTTTTTGGTTTTGTTGTGCCATTGTGACTGATTATTTCGTTTGATAATAACGATTGTGGTTGAGATTTTACTGTTGCAGTTGTTTTGAATGGTATGTCGTTTGGTATCAAACGATTAGCGAAAAAATTGTATCTTTTCGTCAAAAACTTTCGTGACTCTGTATCAATAGAAAAATCATCGGTAGGATTGATCCGTTGACTTCTCTTTATCCAACTGTACTTTGAAATCTTGTTTCCCATATTAAATAACAATTGCAGTAAATTAATGTAAATCAAATTTGTTGAAAATCAAAACGAAAAGCAAAAACAAGAAAAAGTAGTATAATAGTTTTTTTAAAGTAATCATGTTGCCTATCACCAAAGATGACTTCCCGAAGATTGTCGAGCAGGACTATTCAACCCAAAAAAGTCAGACACAGATTTCCCAAAATTAAATCCCCCTGCCCGCGGCGTTGTTGCAGACAGCACCTGTGTAGATTGAGTGCCATTTGAAACGGCCAAACTTGACGAGCCAGATCTATTAGTGGCTATTGAAGGCGTAGTCGGCAAGCAATCAAATATGCTTGGCGTTATTGGCCGAGCACTCATCAGCCACAGATCTGATGACTTTCCTCCACTTTTTGTGTCAGTCGTGTTAAGGGTGAGGTTTACAGCTTTTTTAGACCGAGTGAACAACGTTTTCAATGGTGATAGGGGAGATGCAGACGCTTCTTTAGATTGATTCAATAAAACATTTGAGAAATTTGTTGTTTCTGGGAGTTGCAGTGGCGGAGGTGAAGCGGTGATAATGATTTGATCACGTGTGAGGTTTTCTACTGGAGAAATTTGATTAGGAAATTCTCCTTGTGGCAACCAGTGAGATTCCAAATTTGAAACAGGAAAAGCTGTGTCGAAAAAGAGCTCAAAGTCGAAGCTGTTATTGATTTGCGAGATTTCTGGTCCACAAGAATAAGATTCAGTGGAAGTTTGCGCAAAACCGCCAGCAGTCATAGCGTCAAATATAGCTTCATCCATATCATTGAATTCTATGCCATATTTAGTTGTATTTTCGAGGGATTCCAATATGGCAGTATTTGAAGACGGCGTTGCTGAAGATAATCCCAAGTCTTCAAAACGACTAAACAGGGATGAAACTCGTGAGTTCCTGTTTGAGTTTGCTGCTGAAGAATTTTCGCTTTCTTCGATATCATCGCTGTTAATTCTGTTTGCCCTGGGTCTTTTTTTATTGCAGCTTATTTCGGAAAAGATCGACGCGGTGTCCGAGTCCGACTCTTGAGCAAACACTGAGTACTTTGATGTTTGTCTAGCCGTTGCCTTTACCGCCGCAGCAAGTTTCTCTGCTTTTTTCTTCTTTGTTTGATACTTGTATTCCGGATAAAGATTTTTGTGTTGACGCATCAGATCTTTTGCTTTGGATTGGTAAATTGCTTTTATGCTAGCAGGAAGATTTCGCCACTGTTGACCAACCTAAAAATTTTATGGACAAGAAAGTTACCATCTAGCTTTTCAAAACTTTCGAACACAATACATACCATCGCACTAAAATCTCTTGAACTCATGCTTCTTCCTTTGTTTTCCTCCACAAGCTTTGGCTGCTGCTCGTTCCGATACAAAATGAAAGCATTTGGAGGCCGCGGAACCCGAATACCAGAAAGGCCGCTAGGGCCACTGTTGGAAACAATAGATTCGTTTAAGCTTCGTAATTTTATCATCTTGGCTATTTTATAAGCAGCTGTTTTGGTTGGTTCCAGCTTGAACTCTGCGGTAACATGATATGCCGGTACACACACCAAACTTTCCGTCGACGTAATAATCGACCCGTCCATTATTGGCCCAAAAAATAGTGCTGCTTTTTTCTTTTCTAGAACCTATTAATTTGGCAAATTCTTTAGCCGTGTCCATAAAATCGCGGAGACAAAATTTATGAATGGCGACGTTTTTGATTGGTTGAAAACTGTAAATTCTGAAACTTTTTGTTTTTCCCAAAAGATTCCTGCAGCAGCCAAGCCTTTCCCAACAAATTAAAAAAAAGTAAGATTAAAAAAAAAATTGAAACCAGTGCTTTTTTTTTACTCATAAGGCTTATACCGAACTGCAACCATAACCCAACAAGCCACACATTTTTCAGCATAACCAACCAATTTTACTCGCACCCCAAATCTCACTTTATCGCCGCGCGTAAGAATCAAACTCTGACACGTTTTCGACTGCGTGAATGCCGTGAAAATTTTTTGCGGGTTTAGGGTGTTGAAATGAACAGGAAATCCTTTGAACGTGTGTCCCTCCGGGATCGCGCGGCGAACGCCTTCTTGAAATTTCACTCCATTACTAGCACAGCTTGTTCTACTAGGTTGTCCACAGTTGGCAGCAGGGAAGATTTTTTCCATCTCGCATGCACAAAGACATTGTGTTAGTAAGTGGGCGAGTTCGTCGTCCCACGTTGTGAGTAAGTCTGCTCGAGTGTCACGGTATATTGCTATTTGATTCTTTAGTACTGTTTCAAGCTCAATCTCACAGGTGACAGCTGTTGATTCTGACAAACATATCTGTGGAGTTGTTGGAAATGTAAATGAACGAATCGGGAAGCTCTGCTGTTGCGAGCTAATTTTTATATTATATAAAGGTTAGAGCAAAAAAAAATTAAACTTACAGTTTCATTGACAAGACTGCATCGCGACCCAGCGCTTTCCAGTAGCGAGAGTCTGTTAAATCAAAAGATGCTCCCTTTACGGTATCGCTGACGGCCACATTCGCCCAGAATCCTTCATCGTTAAACACACATCCCACACTGCTCCACGGTATCGCTGCATCTGTTGTACTGTATCGTCGTGCCGTGGCCGGATCCACCATTTCCACACCAGTTCCCGTAGATGCCAAGATTACCCATGCTGCCGGTGTATCATCAGCTTTCAAGTATCCAAGTGCAGTGTAGGCAGGAAGATTGAATCCAAGGAGAAGAGAGGTGAGTATTGTGGCTAGAGTGGCTGAATTTGGGGCTTTTGATAATGTTGCTACTGTATGAAGGTTTGCCCACACTTCTATCCTATGTTTTTGTTTTCATTTTTAATGCAGGTATTAAGAGGGAGGAATGAGGCACCATACTTTGACGTCCCGATTCCTTGTGACTTTTCCAATGATATAAGCGAAACAAAGCGTGCTGCATGATGCGGTGTTTCAATGTATCTACTTCTAATTGGCGATACAAAATTTGTGACTGGCAGTTTTTGGCCTCTTTCGTTGTGCGTGAACAGTTTCACAAGACGCTAGAAAAAATTGAAAATTGCAAAAAAATAAAAATAAAATAAAAAGCAAATTCATTTTATACAAAAAAGCGTCCGATACCTGAGCATGACACGATCTTATTTGCAAGTAATCATTCCACCACTGCTTCGCATGCATATAAAATAATCGATTGATCTCATCAAACTGACGCTGCTCGCGCTTCAACTGGAACGAAACTTCCTCAAGTGATACAATCGCGTTTTTCACTCCCGCAATATCACGTGGTATGCATTCAATCGAAACTTCAAGTACACCTAGTGTGACATCTTCCCCAGACTCTTTGATCTCACAAAATTTTTTCGCAGGTTTTCCGCACAAGGATTCGCGAATATCGATGCTTGTTGTGCCTACAAGCTCTATTGATCCAGTTGGATGGTGCATACGGTTGACAACGACATGAATTGCGTCCGAGCATTGCAAGAGAACTTGAATGTCTCGCGACTGATGTGCCGAGGTTAGAGTTTAAAAAAATATTATATTAATAATAATTGCTTTCACATGAAGTTCAAACATATGACTGAAATTAAAACTGGGTTCAACAGCGCTCATCACAGGATTCGAAGTAGCTCGCGATTCACGGTAATGCAGGTGTATTTGGAGAGAAGTGGTTGGATCCTGTTGAGATATTATGTACAATAGAAAAATATGATGGCAATAATCAAACCTCAGCCACGTCGGAAAGCGCCAAAAAAGCAAGACCTTTTGAAATATTTAACAGCAAATATCTTTTATCCTTGTTGAACGGTGGATAATTTGGTGGGAGAATATTAGCAGCAGCAATATCATTTGCAGTAACTTTAGAATCGTCGATTGACGTATAAGTTTCGAAATTCTTAGAAATGTTATCAATCAGGCCCGAATTGAGCAAATTTGCTTTGAGCCGCGCCGAATCAATTCCCGATGCGTCGTAAGTTGAGTGAGCTGACGCAATAGCAGCGCGAAAAAGAGCCGCATTTGTTTCGTCCGATAGAGCCGCGTCGAGATTTATAGCAGCCATTTTTGAAGATTTTTGATTTTCTGTTCGATAAGAAAATGGAGCCAAGCACTCTGGAAGATGCGCGTCAGCAACTCAAAAAAGCGCGAAAAGAACTTCATCAAGCGCACATGCAGATTACTGAAATGGCCGCGCTTTTGGACGCTGTTGAGGTATCCTTTTTACCTTCTATTCTCTATTTTTGAACGCGAACATATAACAAATTCACCCAAAGGCCCAAGCTAACAGACGAAAAGAAAGGCAGGCTAAAAGAGACGAACGACAAATTATAAAGCGCGTGAAATATGAAGAAAATATGCAAAAGCAAAGTATTAAAAGCAAATAAAACCAGGACGTATTAAACCTGATTATCAAAACACAGAGTTTGCATCAGAACCGCCACTCTCGATGCATTCAACGCCATATTCTCCCCCGAATCTTACTGGAATTGCTGATTTATCTGTTCCAGCTGCAGTTTCCATTGAATGTGTGAAAATGGAGATCGGAACTCAAACAAACGACAATCTCATTCAAATCAACAGCAAAAACAATCATACAGTTGGCGAAATCAATTGTGGCAAAATTAATGGTTTCAAAAATAATTGCGGGCAAACGACTGATTTAATTGACACAGTTTCAAATGTTTCCGTCAAATTGGAGCTAGAAAAAGAGAAACAATTTCTATACCAACAACAGCTGCGTATAATAATGCAAGACAGCCTAAGGGAGGCTGAACAGAATTTAAATTTCAAACCTTGTGGTAATCCGAAGTTAAACCCTGAAAATGGACTATTAGTCATAAATCATGAATGGCAAAACATCACGCCAATTCTCAAAATTCCGGCTGTAGACAAAAAAGAAGTCACCGTGATGAAAGTGTGTGCGTGTATTCTTTATTATAACCAACATCGATAATTCCGATTTATTTTCTTCGCAGATCGAAGCCAGCATGACGCAAATCAGCAGCGAACATCGCGATGGACAGATTATTTGCACGACAGGAACGCTTGCGCTGAAGGCAATTCGTGACCATCCTGAAACTGCCCGCATCGTAATGTATGATGATATGACAGACGAAAAAATACTGAATCTTGAAGCCCCGATATCTCGGCGATTGCGAATAATAACGAGCGATAAAAGCAATATTCGATTTTGTTTAGTTGAAGCGCAAGATCTTACTGTTGGCACAAGGTTCTCTCAGCCTCGTGTTTTGTTGTTTCAGGTGTTTTTTCTGATTTCTCTGGGCTTGTTTCGTGCTAATTTTTTTTCCAGGCTCAAACGGATTCAATCGCACAGGAATTTGTAACACAAGTGAAGCACTTTTGCTGACGCCAGATTTCGCAAGCACAGTTTTTATTATTTCTTTAGTTGTTGATGTGATGAACAGAAAGGTGAAGTGTGTGATAAAGGGAAAAAAAATTTTATTCCAAATTTCAATGAACAGCAACAATCCGTTGTTGCCAAACCACACGCAAACAACGGCCCAAATACCAGCGCAGGTAGCTGGAGTATTATCGGGAGCATCGATTGGTGCGCTTCCATTCGACGCAGCGACCGCTCCAACCTGTTCGTTTCTAGTGTCACTGGCAAGTTTTTTATACCTTGGCAGTTTTTTATTTTTAAAAATACTCAAAGCTAATTGAATTATTTTAATAACAGGCGCCGCGCGTACGGTGGTTGCGTTGCCGGCACCGGAATCGCGCGTGGCGAAATCCGGCATCGAAAACAGAAGAAATTTCGCAACACTGTAAATACAAAGTCCTCCGCAAACGCAATAATTCTCCGTCGATTCCGTGCGATGACGAAGATCACTCTTGCGTATCTTGGTGTCCACCGCGCTCTCAAAGCGCCTACTTCTACCACGCGAATCCGGCAACGAATGATCTCAGCGGTGGCGTCAGCAATGATAACAATTCGGATGGCAAAAGCTGTTGGGCGAAAACAACACTGCGATCTATTCTGGACTCCAAAAAGTATTTGTTTGGTGTAGTTCGTGAGGTTGTTGCATGTTTTATTTGATTCATTTTCGTTCCGTTATGCCATGCGTTTTTTGCTTCTTTTCCTTCCTTCTTGCTGACAAAAAACAACAAAAACATATATATTTACCAAAAACCATCGCCATTACTGCGAAATATAAAATATCTGCGCGCGGTGTTAATTCCTACCGCACGATTCGTTTATAAATTAGGATCCGAAATCTGCCGAACAGGAACTGTGGCTATTTGATACACGCGATAACGCAATATTCCCGAATATCCAGCCGATTGATGCAAATATAGAAATAATCAATGAAGGCTTTTTTTTAGTTGAATCGATTCAAATACCACCACAACCACCGCCACCCCTGACGTCATCTCCATCCCCATCAATACCGACGCCAACATTGTCTTCTTGCGTCGCGTATTCGTTAGATCTCGAACCACATTTATTTATTGAAGCTGTAAAGAACTCTTTGGAACGGTAGCTTCTAGCTTTCTCATCTGGTTATTTGACTAAAAATTTTTTTATAAAAATGTAGATTACTTGCAAAAGTTGGAGTATTGCGGCTGCGAAACGAGTTTCTGTTTACATCATATTTTTTTGGAGACCAAGAAATTGAAAGATCAAAGTATTGAAACAAACCCAGTTTATTCGAAATTGAATTTTTTTTTAATTAAACTTTTTTTTTTTTCTTTTTAATTTCGGTCAGATTATCAATGGTATCTGCGGTGCCCAAAGTAAGTTTTGTCGGCACATCACTGCTGATACAGTTAAAAATCTGGCGGCATAATCACGAAAGCTTAGACCTGGGACATTTACATGCCTGTGAAAAAGCTGATGTTGACGGTATGAATTCAAACAATATATTTTTTTCTTTTTTCATCATTGTTTCTTTTTTTTCCTTTTTTTCTTTTTTCGCCATCCTTCTTCGATTTATATTAAAATTTCATAATTAAATAATATATTTTTTTTCGTCTATTCAGTTGTATTACTCCCATTCGGCGTGTCTGCAAAACTATTAGGAGCCTCTAGCCATCACCAAAAAGATGCATTCAAATCAGACCCCGCATTATGGACGCGTAATTTCGGCTTTCCAGAATCGTTTATCGAACAGGCCGCCGCGAACTACGAATTCAATCGAAATATCAACATTCGCCCCAGTGATTACACGACAGTCGAAGTTGATATCGAAAATGAAGAACGAATGGTCTTATCGTTCCCGTCAGCGTTGATTGTCGTTCCAATCAATAATAGCGAAAATTACGACTCGTATTTCGATGAGTTTCGGAACTGGAGATGGAGCATTGAAGTTGCGAGTATGTTTAACGCATTGAATTCTCAATGTATTCCTATTTCGCAGTCGACTCGTGCGGCGAATGGGATAACTGAAGTAGGTGAAAAGTCAGTATCAAAAGCTTCGAAAGTAGGCGATTCTGTCGATTATTGGCGATATATAAATCCGTATTATCGATTAATTGATTTGAATTTGGCCGATGCTGGACACTTGGAGCAAATTATTCGAAGTAAGGAGCTGCAAGATATAAAAGCACTTGAACAGCAAAAGCTTTTGTCACAACGGGAACAAAATGAAAAACTGCAGAAACGAAAACGGTCGAAACTTATCTTTCATAATTCTGGTGCTTCTGTTGCCTCTACACCACCGTGAGCGATTATTTATAGTTTTTGATTGTTTGGTTTAGTTATATTATGTTTTTAATTTGATTTTAAATTAGGCTTATTGTGCCTTCTCTAAGCGCAAATGAAACTAAAGGGCAGTCGTCACTCAAAGGAATGAATACAGAAACAGATTTAAATCTGGGAAATCTCAACAACGGACGACATACAACTGATTTAACTGGTTTACAGCTGGATGATATCGGAGATGATGATTGGGGATTTTTCGAAACTCCAGCGCCTGCTCCTAAATCAAGCGCAACGGCTATACCCGGAACATCGATTACAGTAACAGCCGCAGCTTCGCCGGCATTTTCATTACCGGCGTGTTCACCCGCCGCATTCACTCCGGGTGCCACAACTGGGCTCGCTGGACTATCTCCAGTTCCATTCACACCAAACTATTCCCTCAATCACGCAGTTCCATCTTCATCAATGACTATTGTACAGCCGACTCCTGATCCCACAACACCAGGCGTATTTGGAGCCAGCTCGACGGGCAGTGAAGATGTTGCGATGCCAGATGCGGCAAACAATCAGGACCTTGATTCTACACTCGCGGACGCAAATGATTCTATGAAAATATTCAATGTCATGTCGTTGCTTCGGGAGAATAATCGCGTTTCAAGTTTTGATGAATCTGACGATGAAAGCACAGCATTACCAGATCGCTGGAAAT
The DNA here is from genome assembly GCA_027596945.1 of Physocladia obscura. NCBI lineage: Eukaryota > Fungi > Chytridiomycota > Chytridiomycetes > Chytridiales > Chytriomycetaceae > Physocladia > Physocladia obscura. Next base: position 15,852 of record JADGJH010000066.1, read on the forward strand.
GCTTAAATCTTGATTTCAACGTTGTGTGGGAAGAAACCAATCCCTCTATGTTGCGAAAATATGGAAGCGACATTGGCGCAAAGTATATTTATAAAGTTCAGGAAGAACGAAAACGGCGAATAAGTTGTGTGAGTGTGATTGATGACAGTGGATTGAAACATGTCAAAATCAATCTTCGTGATGAATCTGAGAGCGATAATGAGAGCGATAGCAACAGCAGCAGCAGTGGAAACGCATCAGAATTATGCGAATCCATAAAAATGGGAGGTAAAATGGGAAAGCAAGCAGGAGAAAAATATGATGAAGAGGAGGAGGTACTGGAGGCTGGCGAAATTTTGAATGTTTATGGTGAGAATGAGCATATTCAAGCATTGTCATGGACGCCTCGAACCGATGAAGAGTTTCTATTGTCTCGACAAATCATGGTCGATGAAATGACTGTTGGTCGTGGATACTTGTGGATGAATTTCTCAAAAGCTCGGTTTTTTTTCAGCAATAAGTCGTCGAAGTCAACAAACTTTGCTCCAGCATTTGAGAGTCGAATGATTCATGTGTTTAATTCGGCATTATCTGAAATTTTCCATAGTGGCGTTGGAGGAGTTGCATTTATTGATCAAAACGTCGTGCGCGGTCCGTTGACAATTGAAAATATGTTTGATTACAATGGTGCGTTTCCGTCTGTTTATTTATGAATTGATTTTAATGTTTTTCATTTATTTCATTTTGCAGCCGAGCCTGACAAAGGAACCTCAAAGTATGGAAAATTCCAACTGAAAAAAAAGAAGCGTCCAGAACCTGTCTTGGACACACTGAAGCCGCCCCAAGTATTTGTCAGCCATAATAACGTGCCACTTAACATAAATTATAATGCTGTCAAGTTTTGGGACAAATTATCTTTGGCGCCAAGTTGTGGAACTAAAAATGTCGAGTATGTAACAATTTGCCCAGTTAGTCATCAAAGTTCGACGTCGAATGCAAAACGATGGTTTGGAGAATTGTCGAATATTTGGGATTTCCACAATTTCGGAGAATTTAAACCTTTGCGAGATCTCAGCGGAGGCGAACAAGATCCGGGATTTTGTTACGTGAATATTGCTCGTTAGTTTTAATGTTTTTTAAATTTATTTTTTCTTGCGAAATTTAACTTGAAGATTGTGTAGGATCTTCGGGAACTGAAAATCGAGATGATTTAAGGAAACGATGTTTCGTGGATAGTGTCGATATTTTGTGTGAGCATTTTATTGATATTCGAAATGAAAAAAAAAAAAGTAAGATTTTAAATTTCACAACAAACAAAAAAAAAGCCAACGAAATTGCAAAACTCTTGACGGCACGGCATAATTCTCGAACAAAATCATCTCATATCGTAGTTTTTTTGTTAAACCCATTTCCGCAAATTCGTCAGTCTTTGTCTGAGATGCATTATTTATCAGCTCGATTGTTGCAAAATGTTTCTCAGGCTTCGAATTTTTCTTTAAAGGCGATCGCAAATCGAATTGTTGTTCCAGTCGTCGTTCCAATTAATTTTGTTCTCCCACAGCTGAAAGAAACACGGGCCATGTTTGATATAAAGGAATTCGCATTCGGACTTTTTTCTCGCTGCCGATTTTTTGATTTCAACGATACATATGCTAGTAATATCATATCGAATCCATACATTCTTGCAAAATCTTCAAACACAGCTCCAGGATTGATGCTAAACCGTCCATTGGATAATCCTCTTTGTGCTGTGGTGGATCCGGATAGAATCATGCACATTACGTTCAACGTTTCTGATTACGAAAAACGGCTCGGAATCTGCTGGTGTGATTCAATTGGCGAGTTTGTTGAATGTTCAGTGTTACCGGTTGATTCTTCAAATGATAAATGGTTTTTGAAAAGCCTAGCACATTTGTGGGAAAAAACCGTTGCCTTTCTTGGACTTAAAAACAAAACTACGATTTGTTGGCGATTTGTTTTTTCGAATTGTGGTTCTTACACGTTGGCCCAAAATGAAGGTTTGATTTTATATCTATATATAGTTTTTCATAACTGCATTTTGCCAGTTTATTGATTTTTGCGTGATAGATGTCGCTCATTTCCTTGACTATCTGTCGGTGGAAATTTCTGAGAAATATTTGCATTCAGTCTCTTCCATCAGTTTTGTTTCGCTGAATCTTAATCCTGCGCTTACAATTTTGGATATTGGTGCAGTGAATGGGAAAAGCGGTGGAGGGTTATCTCAAATTTTACTTGGAAATACTGCCGATGCAACAGTTGAGAAAAGCAAGAAAGAAGCAAGTTTTGATGGTGAATTCGATACATCGAAAAACCAAGAAAGACTCATTTCTGATGGGCCTGCATCATATCTCTTTTTAATGAAGAACCATCGTTTGCCAATCGGAAATCCCGTGGAATTGTCTGTTGAGCCATTATCCGAACACAAACTCCATATTTATACCCATTACTCCGATTTGGAAGCGTCATCAATGTTCTTACCGCTCGCAGGGTCTTATTTGATCGATGTACCTCGAAGAGAAACTGCGCCGCCAATTCCTGTTTCAGTTGTCTCAAACTTACCACTGCTTCCTTCAGAAGGATCAAAATCGGTTTCTGTCTTTGAAGGTTCACTGTTACACCATCAAAACATTAGTCAAACGAAAGCAACGCTTTATTCTGGTTGGAATTCTCAGCCAATCAAGTTTGCACAGTTTAAACCCGGATTAGAACATGAATCGTATACTTCACCCTCCTCTTTGACCTCTACGCCAGCTGCATATCCTCTTGCATCAAATGCAAACACTCCGGTACTTGTTCCTGCATCAATCAAAATGTCGTCTCCAACCTTACCAACTTCAGCACAACACGCGGCATCTGTTTTGCCATCAACGCCACAGCCTTCAACTCCGTTTCAAAATACTGGCGCGTTTTCTGGAACAAACGCGCCACAACAGCAGCACATTAATGTTCTCCGTGATATTATGAAAGACTATCATGCTTTGCGATTTGTTCATAGGGGACCAACGTTTGATGGCGCTACAACTGGCGGGTTGCCATGGATGTTTGAGATGGCCCGTGTTGCTTCTGAATGTGGATAAGAGCTTGCTGGACTTTTTTTGTGTTAATATCATCCTGCTTCTTTTCTATTTTCTTTCTTTTTTTTCTTTTTTTTTTTGATATTAAAAGGGAACCATAAAAGGATCTCTAATTGATCCTCCTATTTTCTCACGGTCCATTTGAGAAGAAAAAAAAAGAACTAAACCGGAAAGAAAATGGCCGCATCAGGAGATACAGACCGTCAACTTAATGAAAGCGAACCAGATGCCGCGAGCAACAGTTTGCAACTTGATTCACTTGAGGATTTGCTTGGTTAAAAAAAAAAATGAAAAAATGAAAAAAAAAAATGAAAAAACAAACATATTTTATTTTTAACCTGTACAACAGAATCGTCAAAGAATTCAACGTCGGAATTGATTGCAAATGATTCTTTTGGTAGTCAATTTTGGTCCGAAAGCACTTTAACATCAGAAATGAATTGGATTGACAACGTCTTCAACACATCAATGCTCGCTATGCCAACTGGTGGCATAAACAATAATAGCTCCTCTGGCGAATTAAACCCCAGTGTAGAATGTGTCGGAATAGACCAGGGACTGTGCTCGTTCTTGTGGGGCCCCATCAAAGATTTCTCGTCTGCAAATAATCAGTTTGATGGAAACTTGTGGAATTCATTGAATTATCCCTTCATGGATGCCGCCGCTCTTACACAAATTGTGGCAGATTATTTCCGCGACGCTTCAGACGAAGTTACTATTTTAATCCAAAGCACTAAAATAACGCAAAAATCATATGGATCGGAAAAGAGGTTTTGTCAAAAAAATTTTTTTTTTTTTTTTTTTTATACAAATAAATGACATTTTGAAAATTTTTGAAATTTCAGAAATGCTTGAGGAGATAGTTGCAGATACTGGTGTGTCTATGAGTTCATTTTGATTATTTAACAGTATCTTCTGCACTATAATAAATGTAGGAAGAGATACTGCTTCGAAGACGTCTGTGACCAGCATCCACAAGTTTACGTTGGTTTTACGTAGTTATAAGCTACAAAATACGTTTTGTGATTATGATTTGGAAAATACATAATACTCCATTTTTGGAAGTTACCAAACATGAAGGTATTTTACAAATCAATTTATTCATTAATTAACCACCTCTGCGTACAGTGTTAAAATTGTTTAAAATGGATTCTCTCTTCGTTACACAAATCTTGACTTATTTGGCGTAGTATCCTCTTGTTGACACTGTGTTCTCGTGAAACTTCAATGGAGACAAGAAACTGGAAATATTTCAAATTGGTACAAATAACAATAATAAGAACGCTTATGAACATTACCCTTATTCGATCATCGATATTTGCACACATATCGCACAGTGTTTGTCGTAAATCTATGAAATGGAGTACCAAAGCTTCCAACTTATCGACATTGTCAATCTGTGCCATCAACTATTTTCCGAAATTTTTTTAATTAAATTTTAAAAAAAAAACTTGAAATTCAAATTATTCAAACCGCATAAATATCACAAAGTTCTTTTAACAATTTTTCAGCCTTTTCGCTGGCTAGCGATGGAATCTGCTTAGCAGAGTCAATGAACCGAGGTACAAGCGGAGATAATTCTTGCAATATAGTAGAACTTTCCTTCTTGGCGTATGATCGCCATTCGTTGTACTTTCTTGATAGGACGATATCTCCGCCAAACACGCTTTTCGCAGCCTGCTGTGCATATTCGAAAAAAGAGCGATGTAAAGTGTATCCGTAGTCGAAAATTCCAACAGCTTTGTGCCGATCGATCAAGCTCGCAGCATCAAGGATTTTAAATTTAAGAACTTCAATAAGAATAAGCTGCTTTTTAATGTACACTGGATCTGTACTTTCTATTTGGGTCTGGAAACACGTGGGGTGATTTTTTTAATATATGTGCAAAAATTTGACAGTGAAATCTTTTCGTACTTACCAAAAATGCCGCACTTAATTCATCAATAAGGTGAAAGCTGTTTTGCAAAGATGGTAAATCTTTGAGCGCCTGATTTCCTGACTTAACGCCACTGGGGGCACCGTTAACTGACATGGGGCTTGACACATTTTTTACACGCGAAATTTCAATAGATCGGGCGCTTGTGGAAGGTAACGATGGAGACACGGATCCATCGGGCGAGGCAGTCGTACTTGTTGCAGGTGGGGAGGCGTGCTTCAGTGATAATTCCAGGCGGAACTGTTCCCTGATTTCAGCGTTCTCGGGTGAGATTCCGGATGTAGTAAGCTCGAGGGTTGCCAGGCGTTGCTCGAGCCGCGCAATCTTGTCACGACTCAGGGCCAGACGCAGCTCGACCGAGTGGCAATGACGGCAGGCCGTGTTTGCTCCCGGTTGATTGCTATTATTACTGGTGGAGTTATTGCGTATGGAGTTGTTAGCACCGTCTGTATTACTGGCGGCAGTCGTAGCACCGACACTCGCTTGTTGCAAAGCTTGCGTTTCTCTCAGCTGCTCTTTTAGCAGCTCAACTTGTGCCTCCAACATCTCCATGCGTTCTTCTTTGCGCTGACGGTATGTGCGTTGCGCATTGCGGACTTGTATTGCGCGTTTGGCAGCCGAAGCTGGTTCAGCTGGGCGTTTGCGTCGCCGGGATTTTCCGGTTGTTTCAGCTTTAGCTTTGGTGGTGTTGATGGTTGCATTGTTGCTGTTGCCGTTAATACTGTTGCTGCCGCCGCGTTCATCGTTTCCATTTGCGCTGTCGCCGTCATTGCTATATTCCTCACCAAACTCTGCGTTTTGCCAGTCCATCTTTTGTTCCGTTTGAGTATTTCTCGATTTCTGAGCGGTATGAAAATTTTCATCACAGACATGAATCACCGACTCAGTCACGTGATTTCGACAAGTCACATGATCATAGAAATCATTTTGATATTGAATTTCAGTCACGGTCTATTCTGAATTTTATTAAATATACCGCCAGTTCATTTTTGAGTGGCTATAATTATTTTTTTCACAGCTACCTACTGTCGGCTCTTGCAGTTTTTACCCTTTCTTCCTTGGCTTTTTTTTTTTTTTTTGAGGGTTCGCGAGAGCATACATAATAGTGAAATTTATTTAAAAAAATTGAATTGTGCAATCAACTTTTTTTTTCTTTTTCTCTTTATAAAGTTAATCTGTATCTATATATTTACCATAATTTCATAGCTTCAATAATTAAGTAACTAATTGGAGTGGTTTGTGGCTTTTTTTTTGATTTATCACATTTCGAAGACTAGGTAGAGTTTATGAGCTGCTAGAGCATGCCACTCAACCCATCCCACACAAAATATTTTAAATCTTTCATTTATTAAATTGCTGTATTATCTTTTTAGTTTCAATTTGGTAAGAAAGAATATTGATTTTAAATGTTTCAGAAATTTTGTGTGGCTTTCTGCTGTCAATTATGTTTTACTCTTGAAATTGATTGTTCAATCTTTGAGTAAATCTTGCGAAATGTTTTGTGCTATTAGTTTGAAAACAGGCTGTACTCGTGCAAATTCAATCATGAGGAGAAACTGATAATAGTAATAAATTGGAAAATAAAATATTGAGCGTTTTTGTTCATTTTTTTCTTCTTCTTTGGAACTCACATTTATTCGGTCTTGCGGAGTTTCGCATATATCACACAAATCTTGTCTCATTTCTAGCATATGGATTATCAAATATTTGCGGTCAGTTTTGTCATTTATCTGTGTTTGTCTCTATGAAATCGACAGTGTTTTTTGTATTTGTTTATTTTTTATTTTTTGAGAAATAAATCAATAAACAATAAATAATAGCTAAGAAATAGTAATAACTTAAAACTAACCTGAAACATGTTAGACAAATTATCCAACATACTCATTGCCTTTTCGCTCAAAAAAGATGGTATCTGCCTCACAGAATCTTTAAACTGCTGAAGTCGAACAGACAACTCGTTTTGAATGTCGGCCTGCAACATAGGATTTTGTGGCAGCATTATCCTTGCATCTCCGATATTGTCTGGCACAAAAATATTGCTACTGCTGCTGCCACTTTTGCGATCGGCTTCTAAAGCGTTTTTTGAGACTTGAAATAGATGCGTGAAAAGTGAGCGATGTATTTCGTCGTCGTGGTCGAAAATTTCGACAGCTCGGTATCTATCCAACACGCTTGCGGCTTCGAAAATTCTATATCGGAAATGTTCAAGCATAATAATTTTTGTTTTGATGAATGCAGGATCGGTACTTTCTAAAAGGGCCTTTTTTTTATTTTTAATTTTAAATTTTTGTGAAATAAAATCGTGGAACTTGCGGCTTTTTTCAATACCTTAAAAAGATCGTGCCGGTCTTCAATCAGAGAAAGGCTGTTACCCAAAGAAGGCAAATCTCTCAAAGCCTGACTCCAAAGTTTACTGCCCACCGGTGCACCAAACAAAGAATTTGCACTTGGAACTATATTAACTGTTGGATATCTTGGCGATGGAATGTGCAAATTTTCCACGCTTGAAACTTGTTGATACCCCGAATTATAAACACCGGGAGGATAAGTTTCGGAATTCGTCGGTGCAATCATCGTTGGCGAAGTACATTTAGATTGAGATGCGCCGTCAGCGTTATCTCCGCATAGATACATTCCCCCAAATAATGAGGCCTCAGAAAGACTCGCGCCATCACCAAAAGAAGTTTCCACAATACTCTCTAAAGCTTTTATTCTCTCTTGTTTTTCGGCAAGCTGCATCTGTAAAACTCGACAGTTTGTACAACTTCTATTTACGTTGGGGTTGGCGGAAACTGCTGATCCAACGGAAGTGGCGGAAGCGAGCGCCGCTGTCAATTCAGCGACACGCTCTTCAAGTTGAATAACACGGGCTTCTTTCCGCTCGCGATATGCTTTTTGCGCATTCCGAACCTGAATTGATCGTTTTGAGGCGGGTAGTGTTTTTGGCCGTCCTTTTTTGCGTGGTAGAATTGGCTCAAATTCTTCTGGTTGAAGATTTTGGTCTTGCTTTTCTCCCGTGACCGATTGGCTTTGTTCGTTGCTGGTAACGCTGCTGCAGTAGCCATCGGTTTCGTTTTTTCCGTTCATTTAAAATTCAAACCCACTTTTTTTTTTTTTTTAATTTCGAATCGATTTTTTGATACTTGTTTTCAGTCGTTTTTCGTTAATCAAAAATAACTCATCACTTGACTAGCTTATCGAGGATCAATTATTTCCACTGAAACAATCAATTTGAATTAAGTCATTGTACATGAGTTTACCGCACAGGTTTTAAAAAATGTAAGTGGAATTTTTTTAATGATATTTGTTCATTTTCAAGCGTTTTTGTATTTTGGAGCACTCAAGTTAAGCTCGATCGGCAAACTTCGGTTCAAACTTCCAAACTTTGATACCGTAGGCACAGTTTGACGAAGAAATCGCATAATTTTTCATCGGGTGTATAATTTGAGAGTAATTTGTCACATGATAAAATCTACGGTGGTGATTGCGCTCCGGTGTGCCACCCAGCGCGTGCCAAGCCACAGTCAAAATCCTGCTGAACTACCAAAAGCAAATTAATTCCGCAGATGTTAGTATTTATTTGTTGTAACAAAATGTTTGTATTTGAATTATCAGGTCACGAGTTGACTGAATTAAAACATCCATTTCAAAAAAAAAGAAAATTGGTTTCCATAGGAATCGAAGCAAAGCCTCTATTTCTTTTCCAATTAATTCATGAGTGGCCACTTATATAATCGATGATGAGATTGCATGTGTACCACAGCATCTTTACTGGTGCTAATATCAAACAAAAATATAAAGAATAGGTTTCAAAAATTTAAAAGTAAGGGCATTGGTTAGCTCAAACAGAAGTTATCGTTAGTTTCCATTCTAATTCCAACAGGCAATAATTCTCCGCCTACCCGGCAATCGGAACTTAACAGAAGTTTCGCTGAATGAGCCTACCTTTCTAAGATGCAATGAATGATACCGTATTCTTTTGTTGGCTAATGCCCAAATGATCCTCCCGCGGATGATAGCTTTGGCATCACAAGAGTATCCGACACTGGCCACTTAGAGACTATGCAACTTCTATTTAAAAGTCAGGAGAATAACTCATCAAAATTTTATTCAAAAATAAAAAGAAAGAAACTTTAGACTTTGTTCAGCAAATCATTCTGTATTTTTATTGCAATTTTTTTATGCGGACCTTGCTCTCGAGAAATTTCAATCGCAAGCAGAAACTGAATTATACATATTTTTAACATATATTTGCAAGTACAAAAAAAAAAAGTAGCTAAAGTTTACATTTGTTCGATCATTGTCGTTAACGCACATATCACACAACATTTGCCTAAGTTCAATAGTACGAAAAAATAACGCTTCTCGTTCATCAATGTCAGTAATTTGTGATTGTGTCTGTGTAATTGTGAATGTGTATGTGCGAAAAAAAAAAAATGAATGGTGTGCAAGTTATTCAATACTGCTATTTTTTGATATTTTTTTGCGTTTTTTCTCTTGTTTGAATATCTAATACATCCTTTCGTTTTCTTTTTTTCTCTATTGTCTCACTGCGCTTGCTTGCATGTGCTGCACAAAATTTGACTCATTTAGCGCTCACTCATTACAATTCAGCATATCTCCTCATTACTCAACTATATATGCATTACACATTTCTTGGATAATAGCAGCAGCTTTATCATTAGCAAGCGACGGAATCAGCCCAATAGCATCTTTGAACTGGGTCTGAGAAGTAATCAAGTCACTGGGCAGTGCAGAATAGTCTATTCGTGACGAAGGTAACAATGAATAACAATTTGACGAGGTGATGCTGGAAGCAAAATTAGGTAAAGATTTTGAACTGGAAGACGATAACGAAATGGCAGTTTTTGACACACTGTGCGAGTATTCGAAAAAGGAGCGGTGGAGTGAATAACCATAATCGAATATCTCGACAGCTTTATATCGGTCAATAACATTCGCAGCCTCGAGAATTTTGTATTTGAGGTCTTCGATTTTTATCACTTGCTTTTTTATGAACGTAGGGTCAGAGCTTTCGATTTGTGCCTGTCAATTATTTTATTATTATTTTTGCATTAGATACGTTGATCTTTTATTTTTTTTCCCATACATACCAAAAACACATCACGCATCTCATCGATAAGGTGGAAACTGTTGCGTAAGGATGGCAGAGCCTTCAGAGAAATGTTACCAAGTTCAACGCCAACGGGAGCCCCAAAAAGTGACAAAGGACTTTCGACTAGCGGGACCGGCATACCTGGCGAGACATTAGGCGGAAATGATGATGTTCGCATATTTTTTTCTGGTTCTATTGCTAACGCCGGTTTCTGCTGATTAGCCAGTTGCACATGTTGATGCTGACGCACGTGTTGGATATCGTCGAGTCGGCGTTCGAGATCAGCGGAGCGAGCGTTTGCGGCGTGGAGAAGCTGCAGCAGCTTGCAGCAACTTGGACAGTCTGTGCAGCTGCTACTACTAGCTGGTGGAGTAAGGCTAAGGTATGTTGTTTCGCGTTTGATGCTGCCGTTGTTGATATTGTTCATGTTGTTGTTTGCTTTCGCTTCCAGGCGGCTTGTCAGTTCGGCAACTTGGGTCTCCAGTTGCAACATGCGTGCCTCTTTGCGTTCGCGGTACGCCTTTTGCGCATTTCGGATCTGAAGTGTTCGCTTTGCGGGTGAAGCGGGTGGTATGCGGCCCTTCCTGCTTCCTGTTCCTTCTTTTCCTTCGTTTTTTTTCCTTCCATCTGCCTGTTCTTTTTGCTCTTGTGGCTCACATTTTTCCTGCTTGTAAGTTACGTTCTCGAGGTCCATCGTTGTTGAGCCCAAACAGAGAATGTTTGCAACTCAAAGAAATTGATCGACCAGACCCTGAAAAACGCAACAAAATATCAATTTGGAAATTTTGTAATGACAGGCGTTAATGAAATGCGAAAAAAGATGTTAAGGTCAAAATCATGCTTTCAGTCCTTAAAAATTAAAAATTAAAAATTAAAATAAAGAGGTCATTGATATTCTGTTCACAGAGCAAAATTTTTGACATAAATGCAACAAAGGCTTGTGTGGGATAAAGTTTTTTTGTTTTCATTAAAGTGTTTCAAGGTTGGAGATTCAACAGCCTATTTGTCCTTGGCACATTCGACTTTGTCTGAAAACCAGCAATTTGAACGAACATCAAGGTTTATCATGGCATGCACTGTATGCTTCAAGTCAGTCTGCTGAAGTGTGAATATTTATCCATCAAACAAGATTTGACATGCCAACATTTGATGCTATCTTCAAAGAATTCAGTTAAGAATACATTGTTCAATTAGGACCTGGATTATGCTGTCATCCTCCTAACTATCAAGAAGGTTGAAAGTGCTAGGTTTACTACTGCAGTTTTACACAGGTTCTTCTCAACTTTGGGAGATACTCTTCATAAGGCTGAGAAAGTACTCTCATGTGCAAGTGAGATGACTATCACCAACAAATCAACAAATTCATTGAATGAATAAACCTCTGCAAAACTGGTCAACTCAACAATTACTTGAATCAGAAAAGTTGCAAGATGGGGAATAGGGGTGGTTGAGAAGCCATTTTAGCAACTGATACGAAGTTGCCTTACAATCAAGACATTTGAGAGGTTCAACTAGTACAATCTCTTTTGCTTGTATAATTTGAGAGTGACAAGGTTGAAAATTAGGAAAATAAGATCTGTTTATGAAGAATATTTAATTTGATAAATTACTTTGATAAAACTTGAACTTTATATCAAAAATCAATCACAAATTAAAAACCAAACAAAAACAAAAGACCAAAAATCCACACCAAAAATAATAGAAGTACACTTAATCTAAACAAAAGCCACAATAATAGACATTGGTTGTTGTCTTTGCTATTGCTGTAGCTCCAATCTTGTGTTGTGATGTGCCTGTTCTTTGGTTAATCTTTCCTCACAATCAGCCCATTCATGTTCTTCCTCTTTCTCCCACTCTTCTCTTCCATGAAATTTTTTTTTTTTACAGTCTTTTTTTTTTGCAATCTAACTCTGCTTGTCATTCGCATCTTTGCTGTTCCATTTCCTCTTGGTGAGCTTCCATTTTGCATTAAAGTTGATATTCTGGTAGGTTTATTCGAAGCTTGATAGTAGAATTTAAATTTGAGAGTTGAGAGAGTTTTTTATTTGTTCAGATTTTGAAATCCAGTGCCCTCTTTATAGTTTTATCTCTGTAGTCTCCTTCTTCCACTTTGTTCCTTAAGTTGCATCTGAATTTGAAATAATTTTAAATACAACAGTATTTGAAACAATTTGAAATAATTTGAAATACATTAAAATAAAGGCATCTTGGAGGTTTTCTCTTTTTCAATGAAAAATATGCGTGAGAAAACCAAACACATGTGGTCTTTCTGTCATTGCTTATAGCTCAAAATGATTGATGTTATAGTGAATAACACTTTGTTTTTTCACTTAGTTTGTGTTGACTTCAGACCATTCACTGTTTAATTAAATAGTTTAATATCTTTGCTGATAGACTAAAGTTGACTGTGCCAATAATGAATGCATGTGCTGTAGCCATCAACACATTCAAATCTGTTGGTACATGAGACTGTGGATGCCTCCATAGTATCTTGCAACTGTCTTTTATCAAAGACAATCTATTTTTCTTTTTTACATTTTTCTAAATGTTTCTACTGATTTCTAATATAATTATTTATAAAAAATACTTATGTTCAAAAATTTTGTATGCTACAGGGCATCTTTTACTCTCTTCTCTAGTCTAATATGTAAGCCATGCTCTTGTGTAGGATGATCCAGGAGAGTGTGTGTTTCCAGGTATTTGAACATTATAAGTCCTGTACTATTTAGTGAGCATACCAGATTCTTTTCAATGGTTTTTTTTATATTCTGTTCTCTTCCATTTTTCTTTGTTGAATGTCCAGTAATTCATCTCTAGAATATACCTTTCCCTCATCAAACACCTGTTTGGCCTTTATCTTGACTTTTTTTATATTTGATTTGTTATTTTTATCCAGGATATACAATTTAATTACTTTAACAGCTTTGTCTGTGTTTTTTTGATCTGTTGGTTCTTTGGCAATGTTGGCACATGCTTGATCCAGAATTTTTGAGTTGAATGGGAAGAGTCCAACATTCTGCTGAGAGGCCACAATTACAGATTCTCTGCATGAGCTTCAAGAGCCATTTTTAACAGTTCAGGACCAAGTTTTCCATGTGGTCCAGAAGAAAATGCAAGCCTTCTGAGAAAATTTGCAGAGATTTTTCATTTCAAAACAGCAAAATAGAGACTGTCCAATGGTTGCAAAAAATATGTGTTGTTTGTAGGCAAATAAAATACCTTGATTTTTTTATTATGGCAAAGTTTTAAAATGTCAATTGTTCTGTGCATTCCCAGATTGTCCATCAAAATTCCAGGAGTCAAGCCTGGATGGGCATGTGACCAAACATCTGAGAACTTTTCAAGAATTGGAAGCCATTGCTCCTCAGTAAGAAAACCAGTTTTATTGAATGAAAAATACACTGGCACATTGCCTCAACACAATTGTTGGCTGTGTTTAACAATAATGCAAATTTTTGAAACCAAAGGGCATGATAATGAAATCTGGATATTACTCTACTTTGACTTTCCAACTTACTTGAAATCAATCGTTCCGTCAAAATTCAGTCATTTCACGTTTTTAGGTGCAAGATATCCCACTGCCGTTTTATTGAAACACAAAATGGGATTTCAAGAAAACGAGACTGCAATAATTAATGGATCAAACCAAAAGAGATATCAAGAAAGAACAATCAAACAATTGAACAAACAAACAAAAAAGAAAAGCTCAGAATTATGGCTGGTGGAAGGAAACTACGCGGTTGGTGGCGTTGAGTTTGTGAAACCAAAGGAAAAAGAGAGATCTGATGAGGTTAGTCATTTTTCCTAATCCATTGAACTGGGTTTACTCACAAACCCCTCCTAAATCACCCGCAAACTTTTTTTGATGTTCTTTTTTGGTCCAAAAAATACGAAGAGATGACAGTGCTAAACGAAAAAGTTTTTTTCTTTCATATGGATTGTTTTTTTCTTTTTTCAATAAAACAGTTAGCTGCCCACTAAAGAAGAAAACATGTTTATCAGAATATGTTGATCAAATGGCACTTGTTATTATGAAGATAGTTTTATTTGAAACTTAATTTTTTTAGTGTGCTTTTAGAAGTTATTGAAACAGAGAATGACGTTTTAAGCCATAAATAGCTACAATTACTCCAATATTAACTGCGTTTTTGAACATCTTTTCTTGTTTAACAATTAAAGACCACTTTGATATAAAAATACCTTCAATTAACCGCAACTTTTTGCAAATTCTACAAATGTTTGTTTTGCCATTCCATTGATTGCTTTCATGTTACATGAAACGTTTTTCCAGTTTTTTATCAATTTAATACACAAGTTCGTACCACCCCTCCTGAGTAAAACACCGAATCTGTTGAAAATATGAATTAACTTTTTTGTATCTCTTTGTCTCAAAACAGAATAAGTCTTGTAATTTTCAGGGGCACTGAAAAAACATAGTAAGGCAAAGCTTTTTATCAACTTAAAATTGCTCAAAGACTTTTTCCTCAAGCTCCTTTGTGTGCTGCCTCCACTGCTCAAATATCACTGCCACCCGCTTCCGATCTTCCAACAGGCATCCATTTAATATCTTGTTTTCCAAGTCCTTTTGCAGAAAGTAGTAGGTTTCTTGCTCCTCTTCTAACATTTCCGCTGTACCCAAAATATTTGCTTGTTTCTGGAAACAATGAAAAAATCGAGAGTGTCAGAGAATTCAATCTCTCACTGAACAATTTTTACCATAAACAGTTGGCATAACTCGTCCAAATAAACGTCGCTAATACCACCTTCTTGTTTGATTGAAGGTGCTGATATTTCGATTGCCTTACGAAACGCTGCCACTTCTTGTGTATAGAGTGGCCCCAGATTTTCCATCAACAACTGAACATCGTGTCGCTGGTCTGCGTTCAGTTCATAGAATAACGATGTATCTTTCATTGTTTCTAAGGGGTATTCCTGTGACTCGTAAAGAATAATCTGGTATTGTGAGGGCAGAAAGAGTTAGTAATAATAAGCAAAAGCAATCATATGTAGAGAGAAGTAACAAAGGTCAAAATCATAAAAATAATAAAAAAGAAATATACCATCTGCTTCCGATTCGAAATTTTACAATGCTCCAATATCTCCAATGCTCGAACTTTATCGTCTGGCGAACAAGCAGCCAACATTAAATCCTTATTCTTGAGAATCTGAACCAAACTGCGTCGAACAAATTTTACATCATGCCGCCGGGCTTGAATTTCTGAGAAACAATCCTGAAGCAATATATATAAGCAGTGGAATTATATTGTTAAGCACCGGTTTACCAAAAACAAATTGAGCATTCTGTCCACGTATATTCCAGCTTCATTTTGTAACGATTGTAATGCTTTCAGGCTGAATCGGGTCGCAAGCAGCTGCGGTGGATCAACAAAATACTGTTCGGAATTCTGATCATTACTGCTGACACTTTCGAAACTCTGAAAAGCATTCGGTTGCTGAAATAGATCTTGATCATCAATGAGTTGTTGCTCCTGATAATCAGGCTGCTGGTGTTGCTGATACTGTTGCTGTTGATAATACTGCTGCTGAGATTCGGTGCACAGTCCCAAAGCCGGAAGAGCAGCAACAACTGGTGCTGTACTGTCAGTATTGTGGGAAATTCCTTGGCCAGCCAGCTTTGCTCGCAGCTGGGAAACCTCTAGTTGCAGAGCGACTACTTGATTCTCCAGTTCGCGAATTCGTTCATCTTTGCGTGCACGATATCGCAATGCCGCTTCTCGATTCTGTTGCGCCCGCCGGGACTTCACTTGTCCATTATTGGGTTCACTATCGCTGTGCCGTGGCCGTCCACGAGGTTTGTGAGCGAGATTGTCCATGATTTAAAAAAAAATATAAATTTATTATTTTCAAACTTCGTTCAAAAGTCACTGATATGATCATGATAATATGGCAACTGTAAACAGAAAAAAATTCAAAAAAAATTGTTGCTTGATGATGATGCTGAGTGTTGCCGATAAAAGTGATGAGCAGTGGTGTCATCCATTGTGTACGGCTGGTGGGTATATCCTTCTTGCTCGTGAAATATTAATAAAGGCGGTAAACTTGCTGGCAGCGCATTTTTATCACTTTGGCAGTAATGCTGCCGATGGTATGAAATCATATGCTGAATTGGAGGCAGCGCTTCTCGCTGACGCGTTTCCTGCAGTTGATAAGACGGCCCGAATACATCAGGCCAGCTACAATCGGCACCTTTAAAATAATAAATAAATCATGTATTATACTCATGGAAAAATCTTACTGCTCTTCTCAAGGTCATCACTAGGCGCAGATACTGCACTCTCAGTAACAACAACAGCATCAGCATCGGGCCCATCCACCTCCAAAGCTCTAACAAGATCCTCCAACTCTTTGATTTTTTGATCGTGTTTCAATGCAAACCGACGCTGCGCAAACCGAATTTGGAGCCGCCTGTTGTATCAGTTTGCGGGGTTAGTTTTTCGAAAATGATAATGTACACTGACTAAATTTTTATACCTGCGGTCTTCGATTGGCAAACGTTTCATCATTCGTTTCGTTTCTTCATCGTCGGGAATTCGTAATCCAGCCAAATTACCGATTTCTTGGGCTATTGCTTCATATTCTGCGAGTTTGTCGTTGTTGTCGTTGCTTTTGTTAGAATACTTTTTGCCTCTGCGCCGTTGTGGTGGCGGTAATTCTATTGCGCGTTTTTTGTTACTTTTTTGAGGTTTCGGCGAATCGGAATCATTGCTTGGGTTTTCCTCATCATCATTGGTATACTGTGTTTTGCTGCTGTTGACTATACTACTGCTGCTACTGCTACTGCAATCTGCCTCTTCTCTTGTTGCTGTTGATAAAAGAGTAATACCACGACGGTGCTGCAGCTCAGCCAGTCTTGCTTCAAGATCAGCGATCCGTGTCTTTTTACGTTCTCGATAACGCCTCTAATTGTTGTATATATGAATGATAATGCGTGGGGAGACGAAAAATTAGAATTAATATCATTTTTGATATCATTCACTGTTGTAAAAAAAAAGCAAATATATATATAATACCTGAGCTAGTTTCACTTGCTCGATACGCTTATTTAATGGGGCCGGGGATGCGGATGCGGTGCTGCTGGTGTTGTTTTTTTTGTTTGACTTCCCCATTTTGCAACACAGACCTAGCAGATATAATTAAAAATGTTTTTGCAGTCTGCTTTGGCTTCTTTTTGGTGACCGGGATTTGCCGTTTTGCTAGGTGACGAAAAAAATTTTTTTTGGCAATGAATGAGTGATCGGTGACATGTTTAATGATCATCTGAGGATCCATTCATTCCCAGACCTCAATGAATTTTTCCAGGGACTTATTGGTTGGATTAATATGTTAAAAAAGTAGAATGATTGAACTTTTCGATTCTTTTTAGATTTGGTTATTTCCTTCTCTTGTTCATGTCTGTGTTTTGACATTTCATTTTCACCTGCTTGGCGCGCGAAATCACTTAATTTTTGCTTTGAATTTTTTTTTTGATCAAAACTTATGTTCTTTATGTTTCATATTTCGAGAAATGAAAAGAAGAGAAGGAAAAAGGAAAAAAGAAAAC
>JADGJH010000067.1:7041-31158 GCA_027596945.1 Physocladia obscura
CACAAAACCAATAATTAATGATGGAAAAAATAGATTTATACAGTCTCATCAAATTCTTGCGAATCCAGCCATTCTGCAACAAAGCGTCATGGAACAATTACATCAGTAAACCAGTTAAATTCAGCCAAAACTCGATAGGGGTCGACCGATTACAAACGTTGATGAAATCGATAACGCTACGCCGAACAAAGCACCAGAAAATCAACGGAAACCCGATATTGACGTTACCGGAGCGCAGAGACGCGATCAAGTTAGTGCAACTTGCGCCCAAAGAACTCGAACTGTACACAAAAGTACACGGGAAGGGAAAGGCATTCTTTGCACAGCTCAAAGATAGTGGGAGTGTGATGAAGCATTATGTACATCTTTTGGAGATTATTTTGCGAATGCGGCAGGTTTGTGTACACAAGAGTCTGTTTAAAGATTGGGAAGCTGAATTGAAAGCTATTGGTACGTGTTTTATTATCTGTTTTATTATTGTTTTTTTAATTGTTTTTTTAATTCAAAATTTTCCGCTTTTTTCCGTTGTTTTTGTTTCTTAGATGAACAGATAGAAAGCATGGCTGACGAAGTTTTCCCGCCACTAACTTTAAAGCGGGCACAACATTTACTCAGTCTGTTGCGGGAAAGCGGCGACGAGTCATGTTGCGGATGTGGAATAAGCGTTGATACTTTCGGCAATGGATCGTCGCATGATCATAATCATCATGGCGAAAGCAAGGCGACGGAAAAACTCAGCAGTGGCGGCGGTGGTGGTGGCACCAATGAAATTAAAAGTCTTGCTGTTTCTAATTGTGGGCATTTGTTTTGCGTGCCTTGTATGAATTCTTTGCGAGAGGCTGGCCGTGTTGGAGAATCGTCGTCATTGTCTTCACCATTGTGTCCAATGTGTAATTTTTCTATTGGGTCAAATGATATTTTTGAAGTGAAAGAGAGCGATATGGTAAATGTTCACGCTTATTTTGTTATTATTTTTTGTTCCTCAATTTTTTAAATTTTTTTTCATTCAAATAGATGGAAGATGATAGCTTGTTGTCAGAATTAGCTGATTTAATGGATATGGATGGGCAGAGTACGAAAATCCGTGCATTGATTGAAGATCTGGTAGTAGTACGGCAAGAAAACTTGCAGCGGCAAGAACAACCATCGAAGAGTATCGTTTTCAGTCAATGGACAAACGTTCTGGATTTATTGCAGGTAAAATCGTTGCTTCAATTTTCTCTTCACTCTTCTCATGATATTATTTGCTCATTATGCAATGCGTCCGTTTCGGGTAGAAACCGCTCCGTGATGCAGGCTTTAAATACACTCGTCTTGACGGTAAAATGACCCGTTTCGATCGAAATAACTCTATGCAAAACTTCAAAACCGATCCAGAAATCACGATTCTTTTAATTTCGCTGAAAGCTGGCGGTGTTGGACTCAATTTGACTGCTGCGAATCGCGTGTATATTATGGAGCCGTATTGGAACCCGGCTGTTGAGGCTCAGGCGATCGACCGCGTGCATCGGATGGGACAAACGCGGGTTGTGAATACTGTGAGGTTTATTGCGAAGGGAACAATTGAAGAAAACATTTTGGAACTACAGCGGAGGAAAACGAAGCTTGCAGAAATGGCGTTTAAGGATCGTGGTGGCGGTGGCGGCGAAGGGGGTGTGGTTGATGATGCTGTTGGATCAAAAGGAAAACGGCGAGAAACAACTGCAGCAACAGCACGTGACAATAAGGCAGAGATTGCAAGGCAAAGGATGTTGGATCTGAATTTATTGTTTGCATGACTGTATTAAAAAAAAATAGTGCATGGATTGTACTTTTATGATCAATAATAAAGTTGCAATAAAAGCAGCAAAGTTCATTTATTTTGTGTATGAATTCTCGCATTATGGTTGAGTTTTTCAAAATACTTTGAATTTATTTGATGATCATCTTTGTAAATTTTGTTTATTTATATTTTATTATCTATTGCTCATTTGTTTCTGTTCTTTTGAATTTTCATGTTTTGTTTTGTTTCTCTTTGGGGTTGAATTAAAGATGCTTTGAAAAACAGCATATTGTTTACAGAATGCAAACTGCTCTGTAAGACTAGCAGTGCATCTAGCTAGCTCAACCAGTGTCTTTGCACCATCACAGGTCTTCCACCACTTAGAGCTGCTGTACTGGACTTGCAGTAGCTGCAGGGATAAATGCCAACAGTTTCTTCACACCCCTTCTATCCCTTTTCTTTCATAACACTTAGGGCAAATTTAACAATGCTGTGGAATGAGTTAATGGATATATCAGTCTAAATTTTTTGATGCAACTGTCATAAGGTCAGTATACTGACCCTCCAATGCTTACCAACTTGGAGTTGATGGGCCAACTCTGAGATGATAGACCAGTTTTTGGCCAATGGCCAGGCCTTGCTTGATTACCTTGCAGACAGGCAAGGGAAACCCGACATATATAGTAAGTATCTACGAAAGAGGACCATCCACCAATTCCCAGTTGTAGATAATTGGAGATGCACCATAATGCCAAGCAAGGAGACCTTAGATACTGTTGCGATCTTTATTTATGATGGTATGTGCTAAGGAGTTTTTAGCAGAATTCTTCTTCTTTATTGATTTACATATCTCAAAATTCTCCTTCACAAAAATTGAGAACAGTCTTAAAATTAATCTTGCCATTTTTCTCCCACATAAAACTCCTTTATTTTATTAATACAAAGCTTTTGGTTAATGATGGAAAGGCAAGTCCACTGTTTTCTTTTCTTTTCTTTTAAGTGATTTGAGTTTTTTCTTTTCAATAAAGAGTGAATTCATTCTTCAATACAGCTTGAATATTATTTACTTTAACTCATACTTTTCAGTATCAGAGAATCTCTTAGTTTTGGGTTTGGTATGGAGAAGTTTTGCAGTCAGTCTGGACCAAAACAGTGTTGTTAATTATAGTTGAAAATGGATGAACATCTTAACAACTATACCTTCCATTCTCACAAAAATAGAGTGAAATGTCTTTTTGGCTGCTATCAGGACACACTTGGGGCTGAGACATCTCTTGTATCCACATTGGTGGTTTAGAGTGTTCCCATTTAAGGTATTCCAGTGTTTTTCAATTTCTCTATACTCTTGACTTTTTGTTGTGGTGCTTGTTTTGCATTGTCCCTAGCAATTCCAAAAATCTGTTTTATTCTGGACTAAATCACACAGTCATATAAAAAGCTATAGATGTGGATAGTAACCAATGTTGACTCTGACAAAATGCTCACAAAACAATAAAATCTATGATCTTTAAACCTCATTGTTACACAAAAGACATCTCAAATGCAATTGCAACTTAGAATCAATAGTTGGTATGTTCAAATGCTGAATAAGCTTGTGCATGCTTCACTCACCAAGATATTGACACTGTTGATATAATGCCTTGGATTTTTTCAGTTGTTATTATACAATTCAAATAAAAATGTTATTATATACAATCCACTGTAACACTGTATTACTCAATTACTGGAGCCATTCTGGAGCAGCCCAATGCGAATTATTTCAAGTTGCAGTGAGCAAAGTATTTGTTGAATTCACTACTCTTTCTTTATTCCTTATTCATTTCCAGTGATACATTGTCAAAGGTACAAGAGTATTGGATGTGGAAACTTTCATATTTAAATAAACAATTTGAAGTCTTGTTGAAAATTTAATGAGAGAAATATGCAGAATTGAAATATCCAATTTCATGATTGCAGCTTGGGACTCAATCAAGAAATTTACAATTTTAAAAGTGTTTTACAAAGTAGGCCTGTATAAATCCAAAGCACAATTTCAACGTTTTTTTCAATCAATTGGAAACACAATAGCAGTAAAGCCTTTTAATTCACCTATTATTTTAATTGTAATACTTGTTTTGTGCTACTAACCTCCCATCACAGAAAACAGTGCAGGTGATGCAAAGTATGATCCTGGTGTTTGAAGTTGAATTTTTGGCACTGAATGCATAACAGATTGCTGTACTTCATGAATTTACTTTCCGTTTCATTTTACTTTATAGTTACAAACGGTTTGGGGTGGAGATTAAAGTAGAGAAGCATTAGCGCCGGTTTCGGAGTTCATAAGATGGAAAATATTCTTCGCACAAGTATTTTTTTCACCGTGCTTCACTTGATCATTCGTGTTTGCCATAACTACTTTTGTTATTTTGATACAACGGCAAACTTCGCAGTGGCATTTTCTTTCTTTTTTTCCTTTTTCTCCAAATCTCCAAAGCAGAAAGGTGCAGAAAGGTGTGTTTGCCTCTTCGTTTTGCATCAGTCCAGTCTGCAACAATCAAAAGCCCCAGTCGCAACCGAATTACTCCGTCATCCTCTGCTTGCTTTTGATTTCGTCGACTCCTATATCCTGATTCTAATCTAGAAGTATTATTATCAGATGTCATCGAAGGCTGTTGGTATTGATTTAGGTACTACTTATTCATGTGTCGGCGTATGGCAAAATGACCGTGGTATGTATGCAATTAGCTAATTATTGCGTGTGCTGTTTCACTTATCATTATTTTCACTACGATGAATAGTCGAAATTATTGCGAATGATCAGGGCAACCGTACCACCCCATCATACGTTGCATTTTCCGACTCTGAGCGATTGATTGGTGATGCTGCAAAGAACCAGGTCGCCATGTAAGAACATTCGTGATTGCTCTCGTTATTTTCCGACTTTATCACAAAAAAACTGAAAAAAAAATCCAGGAACCCGCTGAATACTATTTACGATGCGAAACGTTTGATTGGCCGTCGTTTCAATGACATTGAGGTCCAAGCCGACATTAAGCACTGGCCATTCAAGGTAGTTGACAAGGAAACCAAGCCGTTGATTGAGGTTGAATTTAAGGGAGAAACAAAGACCTTCTCTCCAGAAGAAATCTCGTCAATGGTTCTCTTGAAAATGAAGGAAATCGCTGAGGCTTACCTCGGCGCCGCCGTCACTGAAGCTGTTGTTACCGTCCCAGCTTACTTCAACGATGCTCAACGTACTGCCACCAAAGATGCTGGTGTTATCTCTGGATTGAACGTTCTCCGTGTCATCAATGAGCCAACCGCCGCCGCTATTGCCTACGGTCTCGACAAAAAGACTACCGGTGCTAAGAACGTTCTCATCTTCGACTTGGGAGGTGGTACTTTCGATGTTTCTCTCTTGACCATCGAAGAAGGCATCTTTGAAGTGAAGGCCACTGCCGGTGACACTCACTTGGGAGGAGAGGACTTTGACAACCGTCTTGTTTCCCACTTTGCCCAGGAATTTAAGCGCAAGCACAAGAAGGATATTTCATCGAACCCGCGTGCTCTTCGTCGTCTTCGCACTGCTTGCGAACGGGCTAAACGGACTCTCTCGTCTGCTACTCAAACTACAGTCGAAATTGATTCTCTCTTTGATGGTGTCGACTTTTACACTTCTATTACCCGTGCCCGTTTCGAGGAGCTTTGTCAAGACCTTTTCAAGTCAACTGTTGACCCAGTTGACAAGGTTTTGAAGGATGCGAAGATGGACAAAGCCTCAGTCGATGACATTGTCCTTGTTGGAGGTTCAACTCGTATTCCAAAGGTCCAGAAATTAGTTTCCGACTTCTTCAACGGAAAAGAACTTAACAAGTCGATTAATCCAGACGAAGCTGTTGCCTATGGTGCTGCTGTTCAGGCTGCTATCATGACCGGAGTTGCTTCTGAGCAAACCGAAAATATGATTCTTCTTGATGTTGCTCCGCTTTCCCTTGGAATTGAAACTGTTGGAGGTGTCATGACTCCAATAATCAAACGTAACACCACTGTTCCTACAAAGCAAGCTGAAACATTCTCCACAAATGCTGACAACCAACCGGCTGTCATGATCCAAATTTACGAAGGTGAACGTGCTCGTACTAAGGACAACAACCTTCTTGGGCAATTTGAGCTTTCTGGAATCCCACCAGCCCCACGCGGAGTCCCACAAATTGACGTTACCTTTGACGTTGACGCTAACGGCATCTTGAATGTATCTGCTGTCGACAAGTCCACCGGAAAGCAAAACAAAATCACCATAACCAACGACAAGGGTCGTCTTACCAAGGAAGAAATCGAGCGCATGGTTTCTGAAGCCGAGAAGTTCAAGTCTGAAGATGATGCTGCTGGAGTTCGCATTGCTGCCAAAAACGCATTCGAAACATATGCCTACAACCTCCGCAACACAGTCGGTGAAGCTCGTGTATCAGCGAAACTGACAAAGGCCGACAAGCTGAAGCTGACCACTGTTATTGATGAGGCTATCAGATGGTTGGACCTTAACCAAGAGGCTGACAAGAACGAATATGAGCACAAGCGCAAGGAGCTTGAGCGCACTGCAAACCCAATTATTTCTAAGATTTATGGAGGAGCTGCCACTGGACGTGCCGGTAAGGGTAAGGCTGCTGCTGCGGCTGCTTCCGCTGCGGATGACCTGGATTAAACTTCTTATCATGGCTTGAAATTGGTCAACAAAAATAATATATTGAGTCCATAATTATTGTTGCTGTTCTTTTTGGTTTATTTTCTTTGTGAAGAAATCCATATTTATTCGATGATTGGTCTCCCCTCCCTGATTTTTTTCTTTACGACTGACCAAACTATTTGTTTCTTCATCAAAAAAGTTAAAATAGGTACGAAAATGTATAAACCGATTTAAATTTATGACACGTATATGCTTGACGTGATCAGTCTTACAACTAATTGACAAACCTTCCAGTATCAATTGTATTTTTATGTTAACTTTTTGATACGGGAAGAATTGTCACCAAAATCCCTTTTCTCCAACACGCCAACTCCAAATAAAGATAGGAGCACTCAGCCATTTTCCCATTCCAAAACCAAAAACCATCCACTAGAATTCACAGATGAATTTGCATCTGTATAACACCGTCCTATGTCAAGCTTCCTTTATCATCATCTGACATTGGTTCATTTAATCCAGCATATTGCAGTTTCACTTCAAGTATATGCAACAATAATTCAATGAATTTTATTTTGGGTGGACTGTTGGGCTTTGTAATGGAATTTGACAACTAAATCTGTAAATTTTTCAAAGTTACAATCAATAAAATATAAATGAAATCAAGCCAGTATTATCAAAGGTACTTGCTTTTGAGTATTTTTAGATCAATTTGATTCTCAACTGACCATGATACTTCAAGTACTTATGCAAAGAAGATCAATTTTGTAAAGAACCTACCAAAGACAAACCAATGGAATCCTGCACTGGTCTTGTAAAAGAGGCTAATTTTCTTGAGAAAAATACCAAACGCCAGTTTATTTGATACCCACAGTTTTAATGTTGCAAAACAGAAAATAATGGAAAATCAACAAAAATTTCAAACAAATACAGAACAATTATAAAAGAGTAAGATTTGTTGATGAAATGGGAAAAAAAACAAGGAAGTTGAGGAAAAGAAACCAAAAGGGTCAGCAGTTGCAGCTGTTGATTTGAAAACAACTCTGTTGGATATGATAGTAGGCAATCTTGCTGGGAATTAAGTAGAGTTTGTTTCTAATAAATGCAGTTATGTTTTTTAATGTTCTGCAGCACATAATTGATAATTTTTTTTTAAAACAAAAAGAGCAAGTTGTTATTTTTATTATTATTTAGAATATACTGGAAGACTAAAAGAGTGTCAAAATTGTGTTTTTTGACCAAAATTTTTTTTTTGCTGCTTTTCTTGCTGTGATTCTTACCATGTTTATTCTTAAACTGATTTCCATGGTCAAGAATTACAAGTCACAGAAGAATGAGAATGTGAAAACCCTTCCAACAATCACATTCAATAGGAAGTAGTGGTAAATGCACTATAAATAGTGAAACCCATGGCAGCATTGCAAAATTATCTAAAAAATAGATAACTTGTAGTTCTGACAGTTTTCTCATAATAGCTCCTGACTTTAATCAATAGTGGGGGGGTTTGGCTGTTTTGTGCATATTAACATTAATTAGTCATTGCAAGGCCACTCTAGACAATTAAAGACAATGTTATTAGCACAATGGTAGCTAGTGATGAAGATCTTACAGTTTTTTTTATGCTTGCTTGCAATCTGTTGGAAAATTGGTTGATTAGAAAAAAGTTATTTGTTTTATCAATGGTGTGAAGGCCATGACAGATCAGGAGCACCTAGTGAATCATAATTCAATGACATCATTCAATGCCATAAATTTTCTCACCCAGATCTTCAAGGAGAAAACATAATCTGGTATGACTGGGATGGGATTCTGCTTCACAATCCATCAACACTATAACAAGCTATGCAATTGCCCCTTCCAGTTGAAACCACTAATCTATTTGACCAGCAGTTGAGATTGGAAACTCTGGTTTCTCATATTAAACAGTCTTTGAGGATTGCATTAGATATTATTGAAGATCAAGAAGTTGTGCTCTAGTGCCTAGGTGTGCTGTTACTAGTATTCTTAATGCTCTAGCTCCAAATGAGAATGAAAATGTTGTATATGCCCTTCTTCGGATGAAGTTGTTGGGTTAAAAAAACCAGCATATTGATAACTGCATTTTTGAAAAATAGGGCAGAAGTTGAAATATCTATAATGAGCATGAACTGTGGCAAAAATATGCAAAATTTTCCTGATGTTAATTTTATTTTCAAGCTATATTCTTTGCAGTCATTTCTTGATTATTCGAACAGTATTTCAATTTAGCAATTTTGGAGACTCATTTGTGGTGGAAGAAATATTTAAAGTCCCTACAAACACAATCAGCAACCTGCAAATATGCCTGTGCCTGTGGACCTACATACATGAGAACCGGAAAATTAACCAAGAGATATCTGCTTACCTTGCAGGAATTTGAAGTCTCCTGTGTTGGTGTTAAATGAAACGCAACTCCCTGTGTGTGTTTCAGTGAAAACTGTCTGTGTTTATTTAATAAAGAATATACCTGTGTGTGTTTCAGTGAAAACTGTAAACATCACACTAATAACACATTTCCCCTTTTATATTCCTTCAAATAACATGAAACAACTTCTGAAACCGAAAACCCCTTCTATTCTGTTTCACATTTAGCCACTTTGAACTTTCTGCTGTTTCATCCCTATTTTTGATTTCTCCACAGTTGGTGACAAATTTCAGCTGGAATCACAGCAGTGCTGTTTTGTTGAAATCAACAATCAAAAATTTGTTACAAAAGCAGCAATATTAAAAACTGTAAAATTTAAATAATTTTTGAATGAGAATTTGCTGTTTATGAGAGTGCTTCTAATATATAGTTTAAAGGACTGTCTGAAAATAGCTGGAATACTTTTATAATCAATTTTTTGTGTAAATTATCTGAAACCATCTAGTTTGATAAATCAGATATGACTTGCAGATGATTCAAATTTTGCTGACTAATGTGTCATATATTAAAGTAGCAGAGAATTCTGCTGACAACCAGTCCACATATATGATGAAACCTCCAATGAATAATTTCATGATTTTCATGATAAAAATAATTGGCAGTGTCATAGAATGCAAAGCAAAGCCATTGCCATTGCTTGTATAACTATTTGTTGGTTTTTGTTTAAATACTGCAAAATGTGAACTGGATTGCTCTACATGCAAATTTTAGTGTCAAATTTCTTGATAGTTTTACGCCAATAAACTCTCCTATTCTACTGATAACGTTGTGTTGAATTCATATTTGGGGTTTTCAAAGATCTCAAAATAAATAGACACCATTTGCCAGCCGGAACTAAGTAACATCAAAAGAATAGAACTATAGCCAATTACACTCCCCATAGTGAATCCAACTGTTTGAAAATAATAGGGCGTGGGATGCAGAATAATAAACGGTCTGTTGAAGGTAAAGAACCCGACGCAAGATTGCTTTGAATACTGACAAGAAGAATGAATCCAAAAATGAATGCGCTTTCGATCAGAACACCCAGCAAGACGCCAAGGTAGAATTGGTATGTTGTGAGTATTCCATTATTGACCTTCATATTTAATTTCTCAGAGCATTAAAATGTGCTTGGGAAGGTGCTGTTGGTGTATTATTTTGCAAGGGAGTGTTGGTAGGAGGCAGGGGGTTTTCTCAGTGTCAATTGTGCCTTCAAAGTCACGATTTCTAGTTTATATTGCTCAGCTTGAGCGCGAAACGTCGCGTTTTCCTGATTGACTGCAGCGAGTACGTTGTCGAAGTGCGGGACTGCTTGGATGGTTTCGTAGAGTTTTGCAGCCATTGGCGCATTCGCTTCGATGTTTGTTTCATTACTTGACGCGGCAGTTCCCTGTCTCAGCTGAGTAACTTCTGTCCGAAGGTCGACGTTTTGTTGGGCGATTGCGACTGTTGTTGGAGCATCTGGTTTGTAGCCTAAAGCTGATTCAAGATTGCTTGAACCTCTGTCCAAAAATCTGATAGACTGTTATTCTTTCGTGTTAACAGGCTGATGTCAAAACAGCAATAATATTTAACTCATACAGATCAAAAATAGAGCCTGCGAAAGAAAATATAGTTTGTCCCGTAGATTTTTTTGGAATGGGATTCCACTTTTGGATCAAAAATCACAGAATCGTTTTTTGATCTTGTGGAACTATTTCTTTTCGAAGTTGTACTGTTGCCCATCCAAAATCTTAAACAAGAACATTGATTTTCTTTTTTTCTACTTTTTCTTTGTGCTCATTTTTTGTGCATTAGCTACATTCCATCAAAACATGATGCCTCCTCAAAGTTAAAATATGCTGTGACATTTTACAAAATTAATTGTGTTACTTTGAGACTGCAGATTATAATTCAACGATAATAAATCACTTTATTTTCGTAAAATATAGAGACATAAATATCATTAACCATGAACAGCCTGCGCAAATCCCAATTGGTTGTTTTGAATGTCAAACACAGTATAAGCAGCCCGAAGGAACACATCGCCAAAAATATACGCAGGTCCGAATTCTGTCAGATTGCCAATCTGTGTAATGCCCGACGCACAAAAACTACCCCAGCTCATCACATACTCTGCAGGGTTAATTGAAATCGCAACGGGTCCAAGAGTAAAGTTAAGGACTGGGCCGCTACTGGCAACGCCGCAATCGACGAAGTAAACACCATTACTAGAATCGTAAGGTTCGGTCCCGATAGCCGAGTTAATAGCGTCAGCCAAATCGTTTGGAACAAGCAATAGAGTGGTTCCGGTGTCAGCAATCGCGCCGTTGGAACCGTCGGTACAAGCATTATCGATGCCGTTTACAGTAAAGACGCAATCGGACGGATCAAACTCGTAGTATGTGTCGGATGTGATTGGAATATACTCTATGCTTCCGGAGTATTTCGAAGGATCGACATCATTTACGGTGAGCTCACCGCAGTCACCGTCAGCTGAGTTGGAAAAGTAGAAGGCCAGGGAATTGATACCAGCACTAGCAATAAAGTTACCGTCGTCAGAACCGGGTGCGATTTCGTTCAAAGCAGCGTAAGATAGACCCCAGAGACCATCAGCAGGAGAGTTGAAACCGGTTTCCGACGTCGAAACACCGAAATTCAAAAAGCCGGCGGAAACGCCAGCCAAAGATACTGGGCCAGAATATACTTCTCCCGAGACTGAGCCGGAACCGTATGATGTCGAGAAATTGTTTCCGGTGTCATACACGCTCGAATCAGTTATATCAAATGCCAATTGATCTGCAAAACTGTCAAAAAAAATAATATAATTCAAGAATGAAATATTATATACCTGAGGAGCCACAAGAGCCATCACTAGATATACAAGTTAAACCACGGACCCAAACATCCGACGATCCCGTGTCTAAGTCAAACCAAAACTGCTGCATGCCAATCGTGGCCGTTGTAGTGTACAGTTCATTGTTGTCGTTTACCAAGTCGCCTGAGCGCCGTCCATTAACTGGGGGTGCCAATGGATGGTTTAAGCTGTGTCGCTTGATTGCATTCACAACGCTATTCTTGAAGCCCGTTTTCTTGCTTGCGTCGCGCCAGAAGGGAACTGGATCAGCAGCTTGTGCTGCAATTGCTGAAGCCACGAGAATTACTGCCAGCTTCATATGTGCTTTATTATTGTTATTATTTTTTTTCTGATGACCCAAACTAAGAGGGAACAGAGGTGTATTTATCCAAAATAATAATTTTTTGGGTGAGTTGTTCACAACCAATCAATTTCTTGAACCTTTCACATGAACCTCTTTTTTTGTAAAAAAATTTTTTTTTGGTTACTGAACTATCTTTGTTCAAATGGATAGAAAACTTAAATTGACGATGCATCTTTGGAATCTGTGTGATTCCACAAAGAAGAGCCAAAATTTATTTTATACATGAACAAAGAAATTTCATTAGAAAAAAAAAAAAAATCGAAATATAAACAGCCTATACAAATCCCAATTGGTTATTTTGAATATCAAATAAGGTGTAAGCAATCCGAAGGAAAATATCACCAAAAATATACGCAAGCCCATTCCCAGAGAGCTGACCAATTACGAAACCCCCGACGCACATCTACTGTCTTGGTTCAATACATATTCGGTAGGATTAATTGAAATGGCAACGGGTCCAAGCGTGAATTTGATAACTGAGCCCGTGCTTGCAATCTCGCAATCGATAGAATATACACCCATGCTATAATTGTAAGAATTGACTCCGATAGTTGATAGAGTCCGCCAACGAGTTTGGTCAGCCAAGTTGAAAAAGTAAAAGGTCAGGGAATTGATATCGGCATTGGCAACAAAGTTACTGTAGTTGAAGCCAGATGCAATTTGGTTCAAAGGAGAGTAAGCGAAGCCCCAAAGACCGTCACCAGGAGAATTAAGGCCGGTTTCCGAGGTGAAAAAGCCGAAATTCAAGGATTTGGTGGAAGTACTGGCCAAAGAAGCTGGGCCAAAATAAACTTCTCCCGATACTGAGTCGGAATCGTTTGATGTTGACAAAGTATTTCCCGTGTCAGAGATGCTGGAATCGGTGATGTCAAATGCTAATTGGCTTGCAATGGTGATAGTAAACAAAACAAAGTTTGTGTCTCAGAGTTTTGCATTTTTCTCTTTTTTGTAGCCCAAAATTCAACCGATTTTCAATATTTATATCCTATTGATTATTTAACAGTTGAGTTGCATAGTTTTGGTATTTTTTCTTCCAGATTTGCTTGACTCAATTCAAGAAATTGCATGAAATTCTTTGCTGTGTTGTTGCTACATTTTGCAACTATTCATGGTCAGGATTTTGTCATCAAGTTTAGCAAGTTGTGAATCTTCAAAAAAATTTGAAATTCAATTGTGGATCAAGAATAGTTGTGATTGAAAGTGATGGGTAGCTTTTCTCCACTATTTTTGAAGTTTGATATAAAAAGCTTCCAATTTGCAAAATAACAGTAAAAAACTTTACGGCTATATTTTTGGTTTTGTTTTTATCTGTTGTGAACTTAAAAAATTGTTGGGGCAAAAAATCACTTACTGATTTGATCAAAAAGAGCTTCATACATTGGAACAACTTCAGAAGGAGTACCAAATTTACTTTTCATGAGTTGTTTGACAGAGAATTTTACTTTTTCAAAGGGCATTGTATATTTTGAATTCTTCTCATTTGCACTTGGATAATTTGCAATATGCTTAATCAGAGTTCATGAATTTGATGATCACAATTTGCAGTTTTAATGCTCTATATATCATGTCAAATGTGAAATACCAGCGTATCACAACATCTTGAATAACTGTAGTAAATTGGCTTTTAAGGTTGCAAACTTTAACCCATGCAGTTCATAATGCCTTGATACGTTGTGCAGACTCTTTAATTTTTGATGTTCTAGACAGCAAATTTTCCAGAACTGGATCTGGTTAAGACTGAAAAAGTAATTTATTATTTATTATTTTTTATGCTTATTCACAGTTTATAATGGGACACACTGTTAGCTAAGTATTGGTATGTTTGAAGACTTTTTACAAATTTTTGAAAATGGCCGGCTGGTTAGATCTACAAATAAACTGCATGTAAAGTTTGAAAGTTAGTGGTTTTAAATAAACTGGTAAATGACAGAAAGATTATCACTGTTTATGGCTGTTTATAATAATCACATTTTTGAACTATCTTGATCTACAATTCCACCCAAAATGAGCTTCAGCCAAGTGAGTTTCACCAATACCTGCTCTATAGCGCCAAAAAGCAGGAAATTTAATTGTAAAAACAGGAAACAATACAAGCAGCCTTCAAGAACGCAGTTGAGTTCATTTCGTGACATTCGTAATTCGCGCCTTGCTGAATGATTGAATACCCTCAAACAGTCCAAGAACAGTGATTTTAAAATCAATAAAGATGCACTCAACGTATCATGCGAGATCCTTTCTGTCTTTACGATTGGTGAGTCATATCTCAACCCAAGCAGAATTTAAAAAAAAAAAAACAGAATTGATTATGCGTAGCCTTCAGCAAGCTAAACGCCGCCATAGCCGTTTTGTCGCCCCAACAGATCAGGAGCAACAAAATAATCCTGTTGTTCTCGATGTAGCAAGCTTAGAAATCGTTTTACCTCAATTGTTGTTGGATTTCAATTGAAATAAACCAAAGTATTTTATATTTATTCTTTTATTTAACTTTACTGGCGCCGTTTAAAACAGCACTCGATAATTTATACATTCGCAAGCTAGCGTATAATTACACTTCTACTTTTGCTAAATTCGTTGGGACTTGAGTGTAGTCGGGTAATCCATACAAATGTGTGGCTGCAAATGACAGAAGAAGTTCAAATATTCGGGAAAGGCACAGTATACAATTTGAATATCACCTGCCCCATAAAACAAGGACAGACCCGCCAACAAAATACAAGTTTACTTCAAAGTTGAACAAAACAATGGATGCGACAACCGACAGAATCAACGCTATTGAAGTCGCGAATCCCTTAAGAATATTGTCAGCGTAGTGGGAACAAAATGCCAATTCATTGGAATAGAAAATCTACCAGAACCAAATGAAAAACTTACTTTGACTATGAATGCGACAAGCAGTCCACCGAATGCGGAATTCACAATTGCAACGATAACCCAAGCACGATAGCCAACAAAAATACCATTATTCGCAATAATTGCGCCAACTATAGCATACATCGACGCAAGTGCCGGAATTATGCTGAATGTACGGTATTGGCAAAAAAAAAAAAAAAAAAAAAACGTTTAAAACGACATTTGCAAATAAGAAATAAAGAAAAGAATTGCAACCTCAATTGAATATTTTGATGCCAAAGAGAAAGCGATGATCCCTTCAAAACTTTTTCGAATTTACGAAAATTTGGAATATTACTTTTGTTAACGGTAGCACTGCAATTTGTTCACCATACGCCAGCTACTCCTGACACCACGCTAGCACATAATATGGACATTATTCCAATGAATCCACCTAATGGATTAATATTCGCGCCATTTGATTTTGCTGTTGTTACTGGTTGAGAAGCAAGTTGCACGATTGCTACACCAAAAGTCAGAACAACAAGCGACACCCATTTCAAAAGACGCAAGTGACAATTTAGCATGATTATTGAAAGGAGTGCAGAGGTTAGAGTTTTTAGTTGCGATGTAACCTGTAAAGAAATTGATTAAAAGAAAATTTTCAGCGTCAGTTTTATAACTCATTGGATTTAAACAAAAAGTGCGAATTAAGATGATATATTTCTGCGTTACTTGGTATATTGCTGGATCGAGGGACGAAATAGCAATATACTGCAGGTTATTTTGCACAACATCTGATTACGGGAATGAATAAAGTTTTCACGCTTCGCAATGCAGACATTCATAGAGAAAAAAAAAACCAAAAATGAGAAACGTCAAAAAGTCAAAACACAGAGAAAGTTTATTGTGGATGATGATCTATAACCAACCACCAGCACGGCGGGGCCTGCGGCATAGATTCCGAGATGAAGGAATATTTGACGAAACCAAATTTCTCATAAAAGGCGACGTTCGCCTCGCTGCTGGTCCACAAGGCGACGCGAATGCACGGGTAGCGCGTGGCAGCGGACGCCAGACCTGCTTTGAGCAAGGCAGAGCCGACGCCACGGCCGCTTTCGGACGCGCCTAGAAGAGACAGGTAGACATAGGGGCGCGGCGGCGAGGTTGCGGTGACGCGGTCCAGCAACGCGAGGACTTCGGGCCGGAAAAGGGAGGCGGGCGGCGGTGGCTCGGCAGCAGCCGCAAGTGGCTTGAATTGCCAAATTGCCGCACCCGCAATTCCAAATCCTCCAAGTAAATCGCCACTCTCTGCGGCTTCTTCTGAACGCGCAGAATTGGTTGTTGCAACTTCTACCCATCCACCCAATTCATCCGATGCCTCAGCCAACTGTGTCGGCAGCCCTTTCCGCAACGCCTCTCCCCGCTCGATCGGGTCCGGAGTTGCCCAATTTGTCATGGCTCCGCGTTCGTAAAACGCCATAAAGAGTGCTTCTGATGCTTGCGCCACTTCTCCGATCTGCATTTCTCGGACACTGATAGCTAAGTCCATTATTATCTTTCGTTAAATGTTTTTTGACATTTATAGAATTTTGTGGTACAGCTATTGGTATCACCTGATATGTGGTACAGTCATGGAAAGCACTATTTAAAATAAAATATAAAATAAAATATCTTTTAATGATAACGAACTTCCTAGTTAAAGGTTCAGTCTGTGGTTTTTAATTTTTTAATTTTATTTATTTTGAGGGATAGCTTGTTATCTTTGCACAAAGAGAAAAAAAGTGGCATAATCTGGATAAGGTCAAGAAAAAGAACTTTTTTTATTTTTTATTTTTTATTTTTTTGAAATCATGAATCAAATAGACAGTTTGTGACTGAATACCTGTTGTCTACTTGAAACTTCCTTTTCTGTATTATTAAATTGAAATAGTGATATTGGTCATTGCAAATCCAGACAACTTGCAATATATTTGTCATTTTTTACTTACTGCAGGAAAAAATAATAAAAAATGAAAAATAAAATGATTATACTTTATTGAAAAACATTGTATCAATGAAGTAAGATGAATAGTCATTGCCGTTTTGTTCCATCAATCACATTATTCAAATAAAGTGACTTTGTTTTTCAAACTGAATAGGAGAGTTTGATTTAGAAGCATTAGATATGTACTAAGCTGTGCTCACCTTTTTGGTGTTGTTCAACTCAAGTTCCACAGGAACTACATGTTTATTTGCACCAGAATCTAAATAAACACAATGTTTCTTTAGAAAATCTTCCACAGGAATATCATGATAAATAAAATTTTCAGCTGCTCTTGCATGTAAGAATCCGACCTTTTAGGGTCAAACTCTTTGGTATGATATACCTCAAGAATTGTATCAAGTGCATTCCCTTTTGCTTCCAAATCACAGTAGCTCTTTGTCAGCCTTGGGCTTGAGTTGGCTTACATTAAAACTGATTGATTTAGCAATCTTGGTTCCAGCTTCCAGACGTGTCCTTTTCTTAATATAGTTGCATTTCTCAGTTGAATGAGTCAAAATTGCTTCCTCTTTTTTCTTGGTGAAAATGTCCAAATCCAAGCCGAACATTTCAAATGAACTGGGACTCCCCGCAGTGACACAACAAGATTTGCACCGCATAGACTCGAATGTCCACTTAGACGAGTTAAATTATAAACTACCAAGATCCAAAGTCAAGACTGTCATGGACGGTAAGTACAGCTGCGGACTTTCATTGTGTTCAAGAAGCTGATCATTGCCATTATTATATTCCAGATCCGAATAAGATTCCGCTGGTTTTGGTCGCCTGTGGATCTTACTCACCTGTCACGTATCTCCATTTGCGCATGTTTGGTTGGGTGATTTCTCTTATCTGGAAATGAAAATACCGTCTTAAAAATACTTTATGCAGAAATGGCCCGCGATCATGTTGTCGAACACGGCGAGTTTGAACTACTTGGGGCATATTTTTCGCCAGTTTCATCCGGATACAAGAAGGCTGGGCTTGCATATTATAAACATCGAGTGAGAATGTGTCAACTAGCTGTCGAAGAGTATGTATTAACGTCACTTTATTTCTTTATGTGAAACGTGCGACTTAAAACTCTAAATGGAAAAAAGATCCGAATTTATTGATGTTGATCCGTGGGAAGCCTCTCAAACTGAAACCCAACGAACTGCCATTGTCTTGCAGCATTTTGACAGCTGGCTAAATGGACCGGAAGCTGGAGAAAATTGGGGTGTCTTGTGCAAGGAAAAGAGAAGGCGTATCTGTATCAAATTGGTGGCTGGAGGAGATTTGATTCAATCTTTTGCTTCGTATGAAGTTAGAAACGGCGAAAAAATCCCTGTCTGGCTTCCATCAGACGTAAGTTCATTGCTTGTGCAAAGCAATATTTCACACACAATGGAAACTCCAGCTTGATATTATTCTCGGCAAATTCGGCTGTTTTATTATTGAACGTACCGGATCAGACGTTCATGATTTCTTACTTTCTCATCAATCGCTTTATAATCACAGAGTAAGGAATAAAAATAGGCGGCTTTTGTGATCGATAATTTTTTTATTCTTGCCCAGAAACGTGTTCATGTCGTTAAGCAGTTCATTTACAATGACATTTCGTCCACAAAAGTACGTCTCTTCATCAAACGTAAAATGAGCATCAGATATCTTTTGCCGGACTCTGTTATTGCATATATTGCCCGTAAGCGACTATATATGGTGGATGAACCCTCGGGACGTACGGATGGCCCGTTTGATGATGATGACATCATTCAAAAGAGTTTGGAGGCTGATGAAAAACTTGAAGACAAGTTTATTGAAGTCGTAAACATGGACCCATATGAAGTTGAAGAAACAAACAGACTGGAAGCTTTAAGGCATCAAGCAATGAATGACGATTGATCTGCAACAAATACAGCTTGGAATTTTCGGTGAGATTTATGACTGCAAGTTTCTTTGGGGATTGCTGTATAGCAAAATAAAACATTGAAATAATGAAGAAGCGATTTAATTATTTAAATAATTCTTCAAATGGTCACACAAAATCGCTGCTCAAGATCTTTATTTGCAAAACTGTCCAGAGAAAAAAAAAGAAAAGAAAAAAAAAAATTGAAAAAAAAAAACAAAAAAAAAAACAACAACAACAAAAAACAGAGTGTTATACTCGAGAAAAGCACTTTTTTTCGTGCCTTCGCAACGAGTCTGGTCTCGAAAATTTATGCTTGCAATACCGACACACCGACTCGAAGCTATTCTGACCAATCAAATGCACAGTCGCCGAATGCCGCAAATAGTCATGCCGCCGAGTGAATGAGACAACGCATTCAGGACACTAGTATGGTTTTGCTTTTGAGCGCCGAATTTGAAGTGAAGCGGCTGGGAAAAAAAAAGGTGGTTGGCAAAGAAACAAAAAAAAAAAAAAAAAAGGGAAAAATAATTAAAAAAAAAAAGAAAAAAAAATAATAAAAAAAGAGACAAAAAAAAAAAAAAACATATATCGAGTAATTAATTCCCAAAAAATAAATAGCGCGCGTGGATTGTACGAATCGTTGGAAGGGTGGCTCCGCCACCGCAATGAAATGGTTGTATACGAAGCGGCTCGTGCAATCTGCAGTCTCCGCAATGTCACCACCAAAGAATTGTTTCCTGCTGTTTCTGGTAAAAAAAATTTTTAAAAAAAGAGACACAGAAAAAATAATTGAAATATTTTTACAAGCTTTGCAATTGATGCTCGTTAGTCACAAGCCAAGCTTGAGATTTGCAGCAATCCGGACACTTAATAAACTTGCGTTGACATATCCGGCGTCTGTCGCACCGTGTAATTTGGACATGGAGAACCTCATCACGGACACGAATAGAAGTATTGCTACTTATGCGATTACGACTTTATTAAAGGTAAAATATAAATATGCATTTTTTTTTTTTAAATTAAATTCATTTGATATAGACTGGAAACGAAGCGAGTGTTGACAGGTTAATGAAACAAATAACCGGATTCATGTCAGAAATTTCTGATGATTTCAAGATTATCGTTGTAGACGCGATTAGATCGCTTTGTCTAAAATTCCCAGCAAAACAAGGCGTCATGATCAACTTTTTGAGCAGCATTTTGCGGGATGAAGGCGGCTATGAATTCAAACGATCGATCATTGAGGCCATTTTTGATATCATCTATCATATCCCGGAGTCAAAGGAGTACGGTAAATATAATATATCTATTGGAAAAATAAAAATAAAAAAAAATTTTCTGTTGTTTACCAGCACTGTCACACCTCTGCGAATTTATTGAAGACTGCGAATTCACCAAACTTGCCGTCCGTATTCTCCACCTACTCGGAATCGAGGGCCCGAAATCCGCCACTCCTTCCAAATTCATTCGATACATATACAATCGCGTAATTCTCGAAAATGCCACAGTAAAGGCGGCAGCTGTAAGTGCGATGGGGCATTTCGCAGTTGAGGTTGTGGACTTGCGGGACCGAATTCGTGTACTGTTGACCCGGGCTTTGGACGATAATGACGATGAAGTGCGGGATCGCGCGGCTTTGTTTTTAAGGGTGACTGCGGATGAAGAGATTTGTGCAAAGTTTGTTGGATTGAGTTGAGTGGTTTTTGTTTGTTTTTTTTTTTTTTTTTTACAAAGTATTGAAACAAAAAACAAACATGTGTAGATGAAACATATTCATATTCGACTTTAGAGAACGGATTAGTTAGTTATTTAGCGCACCCCGAATTGCAGGCTGCGCCATTTGATATTTTGGCCGTTCCAACAATCAGTCGCGCTCAAGAAGAAGCTGAAAAACAACGTGATAACCCCCTTTTTTGCAGCACCCTAAAACTCAATTTATTTAAAACTTCATTCTATTTCAGGCGAAAAGAATGCAAAGCAAGAACACATTGCACCGCTAGCCAAAACCGGTACTCCAGCGGCAGCAGCAGCAGCAATTGGAGCAGGAGCGGCGGCAGGAAAGTTTGCAAGCGCGTCATCAAGTGGCGTATCAGCAGCTGTTGAAGCACAAAAGAGCTATGCGGCTGTAATGGAGAAGATTCCGCGACTTGCGGCGCTTGGACAAGTATTCAAGTCGAGCAAGGCTGTTGATTTGACGGAAAGCGAGACTGAATATGTTGTGTCGTGTGTCAAGCATGTTTTTGGCGGGCATTTAGTCTTTCAGGTATGCAATAAAATTTAGTGTGACTGATTGATTGAATTCTTTTCCTCCATCTTTATTCGATTTTTTAGTTCAATTGCCGGAATACAATTAACGATATACTTCTGGAGAATGTGACGGTTGCAATGCAAATCGAACAGAATGACGACGGAACAGCAGGGCACTTGTCGCTCGAAGGCGTTGTTCCGGCTGCACAGCTAACATACGACATTCCTGGGACCGTGTATGTCGTGTATAAACGCAACAGCAATGTGTCACCTGTTGCAACGTTTAGCAATACGCTTAAATTTTTGGTTAAAGATTGTGATCCTGCGACTGGAGAACCGGATGAGGAAGGATATGATGATGAGTATTTGGTTGGTGAAGCCCTTTTTTTTATGTTGTTTTTTGTTATGAGAAAATCTGGTTTACAAAAAATATATGAACATAAATAGTTGGAGGATTTGGAGCTTTCAACGGCGGATTATGTGCTTCCAACGATTGTGCCAGACTTCACACGTGCATGGGAGCAAATTGGAGAAGAGCATGAACTTGTTGAAGCGTTTGAATTGTCGGCTGTTCCGAGTGTGAAAGGTTTCTTGTTGAATTTAATTGATTTTTAGTTCCACAAACCAACTTTTCTCGATGTTTTTTTTTTTTTTTTTTTCCAGCGGCTGTTACCCAAATCATTGACGTTCTCGGAATGGAGACGTGTGACAATACTGCGACAGTCAAAGACAAGGCGACAACGCACACACTGTTGCTAGCCGGGATATTTGTGGGTGGGATAACCGTACTGGTGCGATGCCGGATGGCGTATGAAGCTGGAAGCGGAGTCACCCTTGAGATTGCAGCTAGGAGTTTGGATGCTGAAGTTTGCGAGAGGATTGTGAACAGTATTGTTTGATGTTTTTTTTTCTTTTTTCTTTTTTTTTCTTTCTTGTTCCCCGTTGTTACAAAGAGGGATGGAATTATTTCGTTTGTGAAAGAGTTTGTTGATTAATTTTTGGGGGTTTTTTTTCTGTTCAAAATGAATGAACGAGAAAGCACTTCATGTTGTGATTAATTCTTACATTTCTGTGTGATGCAGATGATTTACCAGACTATATTATGAGAACTCATTTAAAATTGGCAGCGGTGAAACTTTCGCCAAGAAGTTTGAGCAAAGCATTGTTCACACGCATTTAATTTTTCAACGAATATCTTGCCATGACTTGCCAATCAAAAAAAAAAAAAAAAAGGAGAGTTCGACGGTGACAGTGAACACTGCCGCACGTAGCATAACAGCACAGAGATTCCAAATTTCTTAATCATTTCTGCAATCATCCAACTCTTAATTCACAAAAATTATCATGTTTTTCCCAATGAAGTGTCAATAATATATTCAAATCTATTCAAATGAGAATACTAGTTTAAATGAATATCTTTGTTGCACAGTTAAATAATCACAGTCTTTGGAAGATCATTGATACCTGAAGTTGAACCTTGAGTTGAACCTTGAGATGGAAAGCAAAAGGTTCAGTGTTTCGTCTGACTCAAAAAAAAAAGGCGAAGATTTTGATTGAACGTTGAGACTTAGGAGAATGTACGCGCACACACGAACGTACAGACTGCGAAATTGGGGCGGGATGGGGCTTGCAATGATAGCGGCAATGGCAGCGGCAACGGCAAGATCAGTGGTGGCGGATGCGAATACACTGTGTCCACAGCTGTTGGATGCAATCAGCACGGGCGCCTGCTTCATCAGCGGAAGCGCCAGTAATACCGATGAAGACGCCGACCAATGCCTCTGCAACGACATCGACACTCTCGTTGTAGCGTGTCTCGACGACTCCGAATACGACACTCCACTCACTCCATTACAGCAAACAATTCTCGCGGGCGTTGCAAACTCGTGTCTGCGCGCCGGATACAATTTTACGAATCCAGACTTCAACTCCACCGTTGACTTCCCGTGTGCCGTCGCCTGGTCGGCGATCGCCGAGTATCCCGGCACAAGTATTGTGAGCTACGAGGGTCACAATTTTGTCGCGAAATGGTGGGAGCATGAAGGCGCCGATCCGATTTCTAACACGGACGGCGGGTGGCTGTGGATTGGCGAATGCGACGTGAATATTTCGCCCGTGCTTCCGTCCGACGCTTATTGCGCCGACCCGTACGATATTACTATCGCGTATTTGGGATATTCGTCCGTGAGTTACAACAATGTTAACTACGAGTCAAAGTGGTATGAAGCTGCGGGTAGTGACCCCTTGTCTAATGCTGACGGCGGCTGGATTTCGCTTGGTGCCTGTGTCGATGCGCCTAGCTCGGCAGAAACATCGACTACAACAACCACAACTACGACTACAACGACAACGACAAAAAGTTTACAACCGCCAAAACCTATTAAAAGTACTACAACTACATCAAGCATTGCCACAGTTACTAATAATCCTGAAAATATCAATGTCACCCGGCTCGACGCTCTGAGTACAGCTGTGGAATGTACTCTCAGCTTTTTTGAAGGCAGCCTGGCAGCTTGTGGCATATCAATTTCTGGTGCTGCATATGATGTCTCAAACACTACTTCCTGTCTTTTGGCCGAATGGAGTGAAGACCAGGGTGTCGTGCCTGTATTTAGTGCCGCTGTTGATAAAGAGTGTTGGTCGGGCCTTGGTGACATTGAATACAGTATTTCAAGCGCTGTTGAAGGTGCTGCGGCTGTCGCACTTGCCGCGACCGGTAGCAGTGGAAGCGGTTCGACATTGCTGCTACCCACAGATCCAGCAGCCTGTCAAGAGGCAATTAGCACTCTTGAGACATTCATTGGAAACATTGCAGCACTTGCGGCGTCTATTTCGGACGTTGATCTCGTCTGTGATTTTGTCAATGAATGGGACTCGTTTTCTTCTAGTTGTATTGTCCAAGAGGATTTGTTTGTTAGTATTGCTGGGTTCCTTGGCTGTTCTATCAATAGTCCTATTGCGTTTGTTACCAGCGCAGCCACCACCACTACTGCAGCTGTCACCACTACGGCTGCAGCTGTCAATGCTAAATGGCAAGTCAAATTCAATTGGGTTCGTTGAGCATAGTAGTAAAAAAATTC
>JADGJH010000068.1:0-33463 GCA_027596945.1 Physocladia obscura
ATCTATTTGTTTTTTTTTTGCATTTTTTGGTCGATAATTTTTTTATTTATTTTTTTTTTTTTTTTTTGTTACTTATCAAGAAAAAAAAAAAAAAAAGGTGCCAGATGCAGTATGTAGCAGCAGACTTTGGCTGATTCAATAGAGTTGGCTTTGAAAAGAAGATCAAACCAGCTTGGTGCAAAATCCAAGTGGTTTTGCACTTGCTGCTTGCTTTTGTTTTTTTAATAAATCAAGCAATCAATGTTTTTTAAAAGTCCTATATCTCAACAACAAAGCAAAATAAAAAAAATTCAACACATCATTCTGTTTATTACTATTCAAAAACTCTGTTGGAAAAGATGGGGGGCCATTTGTTGAGATTTGAAAGAGTTGTTCACTTTGAAAGAAATTTTCATGTTTGGAAGGCAACAGTGCAAGAACCAACAACAATCTACTTACCAAAATTGGTAGGATTGGTGGTGACCATGCTTCCAGCCTATTCCTGTTGAGATACTGTGGATGTTGTGTTTGGGTGTTGAGATCCTGAGATTTCAGGTTCAACTCATTTCTTGATGATGATGATGATGAACAAAAACTTTTTGGCCCTTACCCCTTTTGTGATGAATTCTCATTCATCCCACCCGGAATAAATTTTTTTGTTTCACGCTGCTTATCAAAACGATTTTGTAGTTCTCTATGCAACGAAATCGAGACAAGGTGACTTGAGAAAGAAAGTCAGAAATTAAGGCACAAAGCATTGACAAATATTGAATCAACAACTGCTTTTTCTTCAAGGACTGCTCGTACTTGTCGCGTTTTCTTTTTTGATTCCAATGACTGTTGGTATGTACGTCGTTGCTCCTGTTCCAGCAACATCGAGTTCCCTTGCTAAAGTTTTTTTGCGTATTTCCCTTATCTGAAAGCCTGCTCCTGCAACTGCCTCTGCTAGATTTGTAAGGCACGTTCTTTGTTCCTCTAAGCGTATTTCCAACTCTTGCAATTTAACGCTGTTTTTATAAATACACCGACAAATCTTTCGAACGCGGTTCAAAAAATCCAAGCTCTTGTTGAGCGCACATTTGCCAGTCGTTTTTATTTTTCGTTCTGCAAGGAACGATATATTATATAAAAATAAGGAATACCTCAAACTTTCTCGTTTTTTTTTTAGTGTGCATATTCTCATCCCGTTCGTGCCCCAATCTCTGAGTCAAGTTGCCACGTCTTTGTTTAGATGTTTGATAGGACCTTTTCGTTGAAACCGTTGTGAACGTAAGTCTTATTCATACTTGTTTACGATTGGGCAGCGTTTATTGTGCCTCCATTCATATTTGCTCGATTTGATGAGACAAGCAAAAGAGGGATGGACAATTACTCGAAAGTCGAACTGGTTTCGTTTGAGACAGCAAAATATCGCGGATTCTTTTAATTTGAATGAAAATCTTGAGCCGATACACCGTTTCGGATGACTGTGAGGGATGGTTGTTTTGTTGAATCGTATTCATGAAGACTTTTTTGAAGAACAAAATTTGGTTCAGCCATCAACGACACGAAGTAATCAGAAACAAGATAATGGACGTGAGCAGTTCTCTTGCCGCCCTATTCGCGCGACCCGAATCTGCTGAATCCACCATAGTTGATCTGCAACTGCGTCTGGTTCGAACAACAGACTCGGCAGTGTCCAGTGCGGACTCTGCTTCACGAGGTAAACTGGCACATCCGGGAATTACCCTTCGATTGCCGC
Source organism: Physocladia obscura (assembly GCA_027596945.1). Classification (NCBI taxonomy): domain Eukaryota; kingdom Fungi; phylum Chytridiomycota; class Chytridiomycetes; order Chytridiales; family Chytriomycetaceae; genus Physocladia; species Physocladia obscura. Next base: position 1,721 of record JADGJH010000068.1, read on the forward strand.
TTCGAACGCACTAATTCTGGATATACTTAGCCCTCGCAGTATCAAATCTTTTCAACAAGCATCGTGGTATTCTTGCTGCTCTCAAAACAAACCGTGATCTGTTGCCCTCTAAAGCAAAATATTTGATTCTTGACTTTATTACGCTTCTCATAAGAAAAGAATTCGCATCGAAAGAGCATGCTACGGAAATCAATGTATAATTATCGTAACTTGTTTGCTTGGATTAAGCTCTGATCGTAATAAAAAACACAACCATAATAGTCGACATGCTGGTTTTTTTTTTCAAACTCAAAGGAGTTGTCTGCCGTGAAAAAAAGTTCTGTACTTGTTCTTGTTGCTCTCGTTGAAACGAAATTGCTCGAATCATCTGTTGTTGAAGCAATGACGAAAAGATTTATTCAAGCATATGTTCAGGGCGAATCAAAAATTGTTTCGTCTGGTAGAATATCTGATTTTAAATTTTTGAATTCCGACTCATTACTAAATGCAGTCAAATGCGTGATTCTTGAACTGTACGGAGCACTTGTTCGACATTATCCGGAATCATTTGCCGCTGACAAACAAGACCCATCTCAATTGAAACGACGTTTTTTGACCACAATGTCTGCAGCTATCAATAGTATAAATCCTGATACCGAATTACTTGCTGGTGCAGTGATCGGTCTGTCAAGCTATTTACATTCTTTTGACTTGTCTGAAGGTATTTTTGACACTGATGATGATAATTTCATCACATTCTGACATAAATTTCATATTCAGGTGAATCCAAAGATATATTATCAACTATACGAATTATGATTATTCCAATCGAAAATCAAACGCGGTACAGTGTTCCAAAGGGTGAGTTTAGAATTTTTAAATTTTGAAGCTGATTGTTATTCAAGCCGGGCTTACCTTTATCCGTGATCACGCGGATAAGTTCCAAGTTCAAATGTGTGCCAACAAGGAATCAATATACTTTATAAACGATTGCCTTAAAAAAATGTGCACCCATCACAACCGAGACATAAGCAAGCTTGGATTTGGCGCGACTATAGCCTTCTTACAACAGGTTCTTTCAATTCATTTAATAAATTTTTTATATAACTTTTTTTTCCCGCCAGGTCGCAACTCGTTTGTCGCAGAGAAAGTTGGATTCTTCAATCGACATCTTCTGGTATTTCGTAAGAGATTTCATAAACGTTCTCAACAACTCGAAAGCGTCTTTCACGGAGTTATCGCAGGCCGTTAAAGGACTCGGATTATTTTCTGCACCATGTAAAGCTCTTCTTTCAAATAAGGAGCTGAAAGAGTTGCAAAATATTTTGGTTCAAAAGCTTTCATCAATGACTTCAGAGTAATAATGAAATTTTTTTCAAATATAATTGAATTAATTGTCTATCGAACTCCAGCTCAAATGATGCCAAATTTGCACATATTTCAGCTTTTATGGATGCTTTCAAATTAATTGCAAAGGAATCAGATTCCATTGATGCTGAATTTTTGAATGCAATAGGTTTGTTGCTGTAATGAATTGATCAAATAAATATTGATTTGGAACTTCAGATCAAATCAGCGTTTCAATGCTGATGAATTTTCCAAAAATTCGTATTTATTATCGAGCGCCGCTTGTTACTGCATTCACTGAGCTTCTCTGGGAACTTCGACAGCAGAATTTGCTTCACTCCTTTTGGAATAGAATGGGTATTTTATTGTTTAATAAATGATTTGAATTTAAAAATAGTAATAATTAATATCACAATATTGTGCATATGCAGTTCATCGACTATTGATTATTTCGTGTGTCGTTCAGAACGATAGTGACACACAGGAAGAAATTGTCGCAGAGTCACGAGAACCACCTTGGAAAGAGTACTTGCCGTTCTGGCAGTCTGTTTTTACTGCACCGAAACAAGAACTGCCTGTCTCTGCTGTTGCACATTTTCATCAATTATTGTTCGATGGAATGATGTCCGCGATTTTGGAATTTCCAGAAAATTTGAATTTGACGATGCGAGAAAATATTGTCGATACGGATTCTAGTGATTCTTCTGCCCAAGTAATCGTGCCAATATCTGCGGATGCCTCAAAACTTAGTGCAAATATTCCGGCAGATTTTATAATTTTTGTGAATTTTGTATCGTTGTGTGAAGCTGTGCTCCCAACTTTGCAGGTTGAATATTTCTCAAAGTGGGTTTTAGTCGCTGGCCAAAAAATCATATCGTATTCATATGCAAATCCACTCGTTAGCGGATTCTATAAATTGTTTGGTGCCATTTTGGGACTCTGCAATACTCTAAATTTTTTTGAGGTAAAAAAGAATCCAAATGAAATGGTATGCTACAATATTATCGTTATTACCATGATATACTAAACTCACATTCATTTGTACTAGGATCACGAAGATTCACAAACGGCAATAGTAAAAGATATCCAGCGAACGGCCGAAACAGTTTTTTCAAAATATGTTTCACAAGTTCTTTTGAAAATGCGTCAATTCAAAGATGATCTTCTAGTTTCATGCTTAAAAATGGTTTTGGCTTCCCCAACTCAGCTTACAAGTATCGAGAATTTGTGTTTGCCAATAGTTGAGTCACTCAAAATGGGACTTAGCTATACCCCTTTGGCGGTCGTCGCTTTAGATGCTGTTGAATCTTGGGTTAAAAAGTTGGATAGGAAGGTGATTCGAAAGAGTTTTGAGAAAATATTGCCAGCTTTCAACGACTATTTAATATTGGAACTGGATTCATCTGTTGTCGGTGGCGAAAAAAAAGCAGGAGCTTCAAAATCCGGACGTAAGCATTTGAAAATTCATAAGATATCGGAAAAGCAGGTTTTTTAGTTTAGTCACTAAACTCGAAAACTGACAGTAAAATACAATAATAGATTGACGAAACTATGGTATTAAGTTTACAAAATATTCAAATGCGTATTTTGAAATTTCTTGGAAGTATCGGTCAAGACAACAAATTGATTGTTGACTTTGATGTCAACAAGGATTCGATGCTCGCTTGGGATCCAGAAAGAAATCTAAGATTTCCGATTCCTTTCAAAGAAGCCATATTCGATATTTATTTTGGCAAGTTTATACTGATGCTATTATCATATTTATCCTTTTTGAAATAGACGCAATGCTGCCAAGAATTGTCGAACTTGCTGAATTTTCTCCTGACAGAAAAACAAAAATTGCTGCAAATGAGCTATTGCATGCTCTCGTTATTATTATGATCGGAAAAAGCTCATCAAATCAATCTGAAAACGATTCACGAAGTCCATATCATAAAATTTACGTAAAATTATTTCCTATTCTTCTTCGCCTTGCTATTGATCTCGATAAAGTCACGCGTGAGCTTTTCAACCCATTGGTATTGCAACTTGTGCATTGGCTCACGAAAAATAGCAAATATGAAAATCCGGAAACGATGGCATTGCTTCAAAGCTGTTTTGACGCCGTATCTAGTTCAAACGGACCGGTAAACTTGAAATTTTTTCTCAACAATTGTTTCTCATTTTATTTTGAAGTTGCGAGAATTCGGTGCAGAATGTATTGCCGAATACCTCAAATGGTCGATTAAACACGCATCAGAAAAAGAATTGGAAAACAATCCCATTAACGCCAAGTCCTTATTCAAACGTCTGTATCTCTTGTGTCAACATTCAAGTAGTTCGAAAAGAATGAGCGCTTCAATTATAATCAACCATGTTTACACAATTTTTCGCGAAAGTAACGCATTAATTGACGTTTTTGCGGTTGAAATATTGTATCATTTGCTTTTTAGCTTGAAAATCGCAGACGCTGACAGTCCATCTCTTGGTATATTTCTTAATATATAGATGTATTATAATTATTTTTTTTGCTTCTTACTTATTTTTCTCTTAGGAACACAACAACTTGCGAAAACTGCCATTGACAGAATAGCAAAAATCATCACCGTCAAGTTTGATATTTTTGCAAAAAAAAGTACAAACAGAAGATCTATACCTGGAATTGAAAATATAGATTTGGGATCTTTGATAAAATGGCTTTTTGAAGAATCTCGATGTAAAGAACTAGAATATTCGTATAAATGCATTGAGATTTTCGACCATCTTGCAACCAAAACGATCGGTAATATTGCCAATATATTCCAGTTGCATTTTTAACATCAAAATTTTTTTAGGTGTTACCGTCTGGATTAAAAATGCATTGGCAAAAAATGAAAATTATATATTTCAAATGCTTGATATTTCAGGCGGAGAATCAGCTTTGGCAGAAGCCTTGGGATCTGCGAAGCGACAGTTTTGGATACGAAACCTTAGAACGAGTTTAATTATTTACCGTTATTTGATTGATCGAAAAGCTCTCCTCCCGTCCACTATTCTTAATTCGAAATTCGCAGGAGTTATTGAAGCCATTATTTTGTTTTTCGGAAGTTTATTTCAAATGGACGACCACGAAATTTCGGAAGTATCTGGACCAGAGGCAAAAAAACAAAAAACCGATACCGCTTTCATCATCTTGAAGGCTTTTGAATTTTTATTTTCCGCGATGTCAAAATTGACAACCATGGAAAAGAATTTGTTGAATCGTGTATTAGAAGAACCGAAATTTTTTGAAGTGTTTGCAGTAACTATATTTGAGCCAGAATCTATTGGATTTGATGTTGCCATGGAAGAATCCCGAAATAAGTTACTTACACGGATGGAAGAACTTTTGAATTTCCTAAATCGCAATCTTGGGATAAGTTTAAGGCTAATTATGATTCGTGAGTTGGCCGAACAACTGTTTTCCAAAGATTCAGATCTTCAAAATATGACAACTACTTCGCAAATTCTCTTATCGAAAAGTCTTCAAGCCGTCTATGGATTTAAACTTATTTGTAAATGTGCTTTACTCAAGGAAGTTTTGGCTGTAAAATTTGTTTCTCCAAAACAGTATATGAGCACAATTTTCGAAAATGCAGTTTCACTTGCAAAAGGATCTGATCCATTGCAGATACAGATTGCTGGAGAAATAATTTCGAATTGCTTGACTGATATTGAATTTGGCCACGAAGGATTCAAAAAGTTGCTGTGTACAACCACAAAAACAAAAATTGACGTATTTATAAGCGTCTATGAAAATTTATCGAAGTTCATCAATTACGCGATTTGTGTTAATTCTGCCGTGTTTGGAGAAATTCTCATGGAAGATGTTGAGGAATCAATCGTTATTGCTATTCTAGATGGAATCTTCGATTGGTTGATCAGCGGAGGCGGAAAGTTGTCAAAGGAAATATTCTTATTTTTAAACCAGGTTTGTTTTCACAACAGTTGGAAAATTCTGATTTTTTCGAATAGTTTCAATCAAACGTAGAATTCAGCAAGCGGATTACATTGCTTTATCAACGTAAAGGCGAAGATGTTTTGCGTAAATTTTGGAGAAGAATTCTTCAAATCAAACCCGATTTTTTAGCAGTGGCACGAAATGAAATTCTTTTGCTGTTTTGGGATGAATTTTTTACTGCTTTCAGTTACAAATCTTCTCTTCGCAAGTTGCATGATCTGTTTGATATCTTACCAGCTATTATTGTCCCAGAAAAAAGTCAAAAATTGGAGGAGTGCTTGATGAATATTATCACTGAAAAGTTTCCATTAGTTTCTGAAAATATTGAAGATCAAAGTGAACAGTAAGTTTATTCAAAAAAATTATGGGTTTAAGTTTTTTAAAAGCAATCGTATGGAATTGCCACAGATTTGACGATTATCGAGTTGGAATGAATCGTTTGATAAATTCGATGGAAAACACACGAAACTCGATAATTTTGGAGAAAACACTGATTTTGCATCTTTGTCGTGACTCAAAACACCCGTTTAATTTTCCTTTTGTTCAAGCATTAATGGGAAAAATTCCTCAAATTTCCTCAACTAAGTTTGTCGAACTTCATAAGGCTGCTTTCGAGTATGATAAACTCTGTTTTTTGTTGTTTTTTATTAACGCTAATTATTTATTCAGATTTTCGTTTCATGGTTCCTTCCTCCCGGATAATAGAGTCAACATTGCAAAAACGCTGTTATTGCCAATGCTTCAAACTGGCCAGCTGAATCACATTATTGAATTTTATATTGCTAATATCAAAGAGATCATGGAAATTATTTCGGCAACTCTTGGAGCTGAAACTGATGCTGTTTTGAAAGAATCTCTAGCAAAAAAATCAATATGCTTTGCTTTAATGGAGATAGCATACAAAGTATTTTGAAATTTCCTTTAATTTTTCGCTGACTTATCCGACCACATCAGCGAATTCCGTCATCAGAACTGCATTCCGCTACTGGAAGGATCTTGAAAGCATTTATGGAACCGAAGGCAGGAGAGAAAGAAATTACCATATCTCTAATCAAAGCTGGGGTTGATTTCAAGAAGAAACAACCGACTGAAAGTCCAGTGATTGTTCCTTTCAGATTGGGCGTTAATCAGGCTGCTTTTAATGCTGTTTGTGCTTGTTTGTTGGCGACACAGAATATTGCAAAAGTCGAAATTTTTAACTCGTATCTCTTTGCTGAGAAACCGCTTCTGTGGGAAAATATTGTCGACACAAATGTAAGCCAAAAAATTATTCCCACTATAAAAAATTAACTTTTCCAAAACAGACGACCATTGTAATTAAAACTGATTTAGAATATCCACTTGTCCGTGTTGGTGTCAAAGAATTCAGTGAAAAGCAAACCACTACTATATCAAGAAAATCAAAATACCTTTCAACTCAATTTTTTGCAGAAAGCTCTTTAAGTCAAGTGTCTCCTTTATTTAGGAATGGCACAGTTTCTCAGTCACTTATGCCGCCATCATCTCTGCCTTCTACTTCTTTAAACTCATCTTCAGAATCACAAGGAGAAGCAAATTTCGTTATGAAGAATGAAGCCAAACCAAATGAAATGTATGGAGACTTAGAGCTGGTGAGCAGTTTATTTAAAGTTACTGTATTTCTGATGATTGAACAGGATGTTGTCAACCAAAATGTTTGCATGAAAGGATTTATATCGGTTATAAATCGCTTACCTTCGGAAGAATCACCATCAGAAATGCCAATTTGGATGAAAAGTCTTCACTCTAAGATAGAAAGATTAGATACTCACATCAACATTCGGCTTTTTATTGTGAAACTGATAATTAATCTGCCAAAAATATTTACCAAATTTGCAGCATTTTGGTGGCGGCCAGTTGCGAAGTTGATTCACGATGCAAATTCGTTTGGTTCGGGAATCAATTATTTTGTTCAGGTTTGTCAAAATTCAATATTGTTAAAATAATAAACCCAGACTGAAATAGGATCTGTGCCTTCTGTTAATGGAATGGACCGTAGCAGCTGACAAAATTACGCTGCCACAAGATGGAGATTTGATCCTAAAAACACTTCGTTGGCTAGTCAAAAACTGTAATCATGATTCGAAGTCATCCATTCGGAATAATTTACGTATTGTCCGTGCTTTAATTGAAAATTGGAAAAACTTTGTTGTTGCTCCATCGGTTTGTTTTCTTTTGATTGTCGAACAACACTCAAAATATTTTTAGGATGTAATATTTGAATATTTCAGCGCTAAAGTTGATCCAAAAGTTGACAAGTATGCAAATTTAACAGGAATTTATGTTATGCAAGCTTTTATTGCGAATGGTGTTGCACCTTATAACTCGAAAGGGCTGACTGACCGAATTTTCTCTGAGATAGATCTTTATACTGTAATATGTGGATTGCTTTTGACAACAAACCGCAGGGAGATTTATTCTCCTCTTGCGGAATGTACTGGTGCGTTTTTGGCATTCTTGGAAAGCTCATCCAGTGAACAGGCCTTTTTATCCAAGATTGAAGAAGCATGCGCAAGGCGAAATTCAACTGACGAAAAAGGCTTCATTTTCATTGTGAACCGTATCAGTGTTCATTATCCCAAAATATTGCGAAACCAATACAAAATATTACTAAATGCCTTCCCTCGGTTGGATTTAGAACAAAAAGGAAAATGCCTTGAGGCTATTTTATCTTGGGCAGATATGATTCCCGGATTATTTACGGAACTCGTTGCACTGGATATTGACAATATACTTCGTAGTATGGATGAAGAATTACAAACGTATTTGCTTGGGATTTTCGCAGTATTGGCTCCATCGTTGACAGCAACACAAATTGCAAAATTTTTACCAACAACGGTAGAAATATTTCTGAATCACCCGTCTGATCGATGTCGGGCCGCGTTTTTTTCCATGATTTACAAAGTGAATGAATGTTCAGCTTTTTCAAGCCTGCCAGAATCTTCAAAGAGACTCATAAAATTTTCTCTACTTTCTGGTCTCAATGATACAGATGATGGGATTCGTTTTAGTTTGCTTGAATTTTTTAATACTAAAGTTTTCAACAACTTAACTATATTTGAACGAGCTGCGGAGCTGTTGAGGTTTTTTATTATTATTATTGACTTCTAAGTTTTTAAGCAATTGATTTTCAGTACTTGGTATATTCCTGAGGTTGAAGAAGGATTTCTAAAATATTCGGTTCATTTTTTGCTGGAAGCAAGCAGACTAACACCTGTATTTGATCAAAAAATTTATGACCGAGCGCTTCCAGATGCGCGTTTCAATGACAAAGCTATTTTGGTTGATTTGGTTTGGGAAAAAAGCTCATCGATGCTACCATTATTTGCTGCGACACAAGGGAAGGGTTTTACGATGGAGGAGAAAAATGAAATGGTGCGAATGACGCAGGATATCGTTTGGACACCAACACAAGGTGAAACTTTTTTTAAAAGACATCACTAACTTTTTGCAATCAGATACAAATCCAAAGGCCACCAGAGCACAGTTTTCTCTTTCTGAGTCAGAATTCGATTCTCCAATTAAAAATGCCACAAGACCTTTAATTGACAGAAGGTATTTAGTTTATTTTAGCCTATTTTTCTAAATTAAATTTAAATTCAAGTACTTTTCGAGGATTGGTGAAACGATCATATGCAACTAAATATGATTCAACCCATTTTGCTTATGATTCAGAACGTAAAAAGAAAGAAAAGAAAGAAGTTGAGAAGTTTACGAAGTCAGTGAGGCACCGTAATGTAACTTTATACAGAAAGTATCGCGAAGGAGAACTTCCGGATATTGAAATTAGTAACAAAGAGATTCTTGAACCACTTCAATCTATTTCTGCCCGTGACAGTGATATCGCACGTCAAATTTTGTCGGTTTTGATGCTCAAAATGAGCTCAGATGAACCAGTAAGTCTCAATTTTTCTTATTTTACCAATAAAAATTTTGTATTCATATGTTGGATCAGAATTATGCAAGTTTAAAACCAGAAATTTTGAGCAAATCACTTCAAACCATATTCAAGTCTTCGACTCTACTTTCTCCTCCGTTCATTGGATCTTTGTTGGAGCTTATGCTCAATAATCCAAGTCTTATCCAGCATATCAGTCCCACTATTATTTCCAGAGCCGCCTCCGGTAGCTTTAATTTCGAACTTGGCGCTCTTGTCATTGAAAAAGGTGTGCAAGACAACTTATTTGATTTGAATGCAAAAAAACATAAATCTTCAAGTCGAAGTTTAAAACGGAGTCCAGAAGGTTGGGTTCAGCTTGCAAAACTCTTTAAGGACTTGAAAAACAACGAAGTTTACGAAAGTGTCTATCAATCGCATATTTCATCTTCCATTATTACAAAAGAGGCTATAACAGCAGAAATGCTAGGAAATTATGAACTTGCAAAACAAAGGTATTTAGAAGGCTTGATGGGCGAAAGTCTCGAAGCAAATGATTCCGAACCAACACTTTGGACTGTTCGGCGTCTTGAGTGCATGAATAAATTGAGTGAGTGGAGTTTATTGGCTTCTTCTGTGATGGAAGATCTTGAAGGAAATGTTGGAAAAGTGTGGGATGAAACAAAGCTGGATCCGTATTTGGGTTTATTTTTAAGATCACACTTAAAACTCAAAGATGGTCGTTTGTTATCTAATGGTATTCGATTTTCCAAAAAATTAAACCAACTAATTATTCATTTTTTTCCAAGGAACTTTCGCTGCTTGGTCAGCTGGTGACGAAAACCCAGTCATTGGTTTTGTGAAAGAAACAAAAACTGATTTTAAGAAATTGTAAGATTTTAATTTTCAAAAATGATTTAATATGCTAAAATTCATTTAGTCAAATCTTGGAAAAAAATTTTGGTCAAGATTTGATCACATCATCTCTGTTTTTTTCAAAGGATTTAAATCTAGCAAGACATTACGTCGAGCAATCTTTAAAAAACTTTATTACGTCGTATACGGAACTCAGCTCAAATGCTTTTGTTTCTAAAATTGGCATGATGACATCGTTGCAACAAGTTAGTTAAAAAGAAAATAAATTTGGAATGAGATTTAATGTTAATACCGTCAGATATGTGAGGTAGACGAGATCCTGAATTTTATAAACATAATCAAATCGGGTGACTTGAGCCATCAGCATGTAGTTGGACTGTTTCGCAATTGGAAGTCGCGGTATTTTTTTCATTATTTTTTGATCAGCGCTAACTGCTGTTTTTAGATTCCCAGCATCGACAGATTCAATCTCAGCTTGGGATGATATCATTATGGGTCGAAAAAGAATGATTGAGATTGTTTCTGAATATCTCGACGCATCATCAAATTTGGTATTCAAAATCACATGACTTTAGCCTAACTAATTGATATTTTTCAAGTCTGAGGACATTTTGGCAGAGTTCAGCAGTATTTACACAATGGATGACCTTCTCTATTCTCGTCAGATGGCCAAAGCAGCAGCGAAACAACGACTTTTTAGCGTAGCGGATCGCTGGCTTGAAACCGCGAATACCAATCCTGGTGAATTCGATTCTGACTTTATGTATCATTACTACAAGTTGCAAATTTTAAAATGTAATCATGAGCGCAATTTTTTCAATAAGTTTGAAATTATTAGTAATTTGGCTAGACATATGGATTACTACAAAGTTTGTTTAATTTATGTTCATTGCTAAATGCTAATGTGTTTTCAAAGAAATCCATTCAAGCAACATCAAACATTCACCAACTCAAATTCATGAACCTTGAGATTCGATTACTTGCACAGCTTGGATCCTCTTCACAAAGCCTCGCAGTTACTGACTCGTTTTTTGTGAATTTGGCATCCAGTAAGCCAATAACAAAATTTGCTGGTGGTCGCAAAATCGAAACAAAACAAGATCTCCTTGCATTCTTCTTGAATCGTTCAAAGCATAATATTCAAGTACTACACAGTCTGGACCTACCACCAAATTCTCTTCAAAAGGGTTTCATCGAACTTGGAATTTTTGTTGACAATACTCTTCAAACAATTGAGTCTGATCATGTTCTGAGTACTTCAATGGGGCGACAGCTCGAATCGGCGAAACTAATTATGCACAGCATCTTCAGTGCTATGGCAATAGGTTCTCCAAAAGCGATTGAATTTTTCCCACGACTATTGCAACTCCTCACGTTATATCCTGAACTGTTCGATGATTTCCAAAAACTTTCAAGCGATTGCCCAAGCTGGATGTTTTTGAGGTGGCTTCCTCAATTAACTGCTCTTTTGGATAAACCATCGGGACTTCCTATTTTACCTTTGATTTTGCGCGTAAGTGCGCAATTAATTATCTGTTATTTTTTCAAGTCAATTGCTTTTTTATTTAGATTGCGAAAAAATACCCTAACGCGCTGCGATTCCCTCTGACTTTAAGTTTTGAACAATATTCTTTCACTCCAGAAACCGCCGAAAACGCAAAACTTATCAAAATGGTACGAAATATGATTCAATCGGATGCTTATGACCGTTTTGCCCTTGAATTACGTCGCCTTGAAGATCCGATTCATATTTTCAAGGACCTCTGTGATAGATTTGAGAGTTTTATAAGCTCATCGCTTTCAAAGAAAAAGGAAGTACTACAACAAGCATTTATCGAATTCAAAGAAATATGCCTTGAAACGAAGCGAACAGGCGAGCTTTTCAAAAAATTTGCTGAGAAGCACACTTCAAAGATATCTGGAATTTTCTCAAATGGCAATTTTGATGAAAAAAAAATGAAAGAACTTGTGGGATACAAAGAAAAGTTTGGATCAGAAGCTGAGTCTAAGCCTGGAAAAAATCTATTGAAGTTATTTTCCTCTTGGCTTAATGAATACCAACTCTGTAATGTTAATGTATGTGTATATTTTGAATTTCTAGCTTGGATATTCGGAAAAAAATAAAAATAAAAATGAAAATAAAATAAAAAATAAAATAGGACACTGATCAACTTGAAATTCCTGGTCAATATTCTGGAAAATCTGAACCAAACGTTTCTGAGCACGTGAAAATTGCCAACTTCGATCCCAATGTTCTCGTCATGTCTTCCATGCGCAGGCCGAAGAGAATTGTCATGATTGGAACCGATGAAAAAGAATATCCATGGTTGGTTAAAGGTGGTGAAGATCTCCGTTTAGACCAAAGAATTGAGCAAATGTTTGTTATAATGAATGAGCTCATGGCTCAAAATTCATTCTGTATGCGAAACCATGTTTCTTTAGCGACTTATAAGGTTTGAAATCGCATAAAATTACGAATTTGGTTTTCCGTGTAATTCTTTGAAATAGGTTGTTCCAATGAGTATGTCTCTTGGATTAATTGAATGGGTTGATGGGACAAAAACATTGAAAGCATGTCTGGCAGACAGTCCCGAATTTGAAAAGAAGTTTAGTGAAGCAATGGCATTATATGGAGAGTTTGTTCAAAAACATGGCAAGTCCGGTCAATCATTTGTTGCATGTAAGTGTTGGTTTTGAATAATATTTTGGTGTTGAATTGTTTTATACATCAGGTTATGAGCCGTTTTTGCAAAACGCAACACCAAAAAATGTTATTGAAAACATTCAGTCGATTTGCAATAGGAATCGGGATTCTTATCTTCGTCAGTTTTTTTTCAAATTGACAATCTCGCCAGAAGCATTTTTCCACATTAGATCTGAGTTTGCAAATAGTTTGGCGGCGCTGAATATTTGTTCGTATTTACTCGGTATTGGAGACAGACACTTGGATAATTTTTTAGTGGATCTGAAAACTGGTAGAATTATTGGAATTGATTTCGGTCATGCATTTGGGTAAGTAGAGTTCGCAATTAAATATTAAAATTCTTTTTTAATGTTTCCATACAGATCAGCTACTGAAGTTCTTCCTGTCCCAGAACTTGTGCCATTTAGGTTGACAAATCAAATGGAAAAATTTTTGCTTCCACTTGGTGTTCAAAGTTTGATGGCCAATCCAATGACGAACGTTTTGACTTGTAAGAATAGCGCATACTCTTAGTAGTTTCTGCTGCTGATACAGCTTTTTTATTTATTTTTAAAACAGCTATTCAAGACGGGAAAGGTCGACTCCTAAATGCACTAAATATTTTCGTGAACGAACCACTTCTGGAATGGCGGAAATTTGCTGTAACCCAAATGAAAAAGCAAGGTTGACAACACAACTTGGACAAAAAACCTCATTTTGCAATCTAAAATTTAAGCGCTTTCAAATTCCAATAGGTAAAAAAACTATATCAATGGGTGAAATATCCGAGTCAATGACAGCTCCTGCTTGGTATCCCCAACAAAAGCTGGATATTGCAAAAAGAAAGCTTGAAGGAGAAAATTGCACTTGTAAGGACAAAACACCATAAAGTCAAAACTCATTTCTTCATTCATTTAGATGTTACTGTTGATGAACTGACTGTTGGTCACGAAAAACGCAAATTTTTCAAGTCCATGAAAGGAGCATTGATGGGAGATCCCGCTGTGAATGTTCGCGCAAAGGTTGGGCGTATTTGTGAAAGTCCAAAAGAGCAAGTTGACTGTTTGATTGATCTTGCCATGGATCCAAATGTACTTGGCAGAGCGTGGGTTGGATGGTCACCTTTCATGTAAAGTCATTGTTGAAAAAGAAAAAAAAGTAATTCAATATTGCGAGTTTTCCACCAAATGGCTGTCAAGACATCTAGAAAACAACAGCAAGGAGAAGTGGGTTCTACTGTATTTGTGGAAGGTGATACAGTGGAGGAGGTTGCTGCCAAGATTTGGGCTCTGGCATTGCTGAAAATCGTCAGAACGGCAACTGTTGGAGATACTGGTAAGTATGCATTAGATGAGAGTGAGGTTCTTTTTGAAAAGTTTGTTCACTTTGCTGAGCAGAGCAAAGGTTCTAGCAGATACTTGTTTAGTGCTTGTACGCTCATTTATTAAATTAATAGCAATGGCGTAATCAACAATAGCATCACAGCAAACACCACTAACAACATCAATAACAACAAAGAAAGTCAAAGTCAAAGTGAAAGTGACATTGACCCAGATCGCACAGATAACTCTGATTTTGTTCTTAATAAAGATGAATAAATAAAAATAATATCATAAATATAAACTTTATTTATATTCCATTGCAGTCATATTTATTGCTGACGCTTGTGTGCAATCTGAGGATCAAATTGTTTAGTGCTTGTATAGCCACATTTGTGAAAATTCATTGGATGTCGAAGTTTTTTCTCAGGAACAACTTGGAAAAAAGACATTTTCAAGAAAAACAACAATACAATTTTATTCATTCATTGGATCATCATCATTAATTTGTGCCCGACGCCTTTTCCCTTTATCTTTTGCAATATTTTCAGCTAGCAATTTATCATCCCTGAAAATGAATGAACCATTAAAAAATTTCAACAGTAAAAAATATAAACAGCTGTGGAGTAAAAAATTTACAAATTGGTACCATAAAGATATTCCGAGCTGGCTGTGTTCAAATGGTTGGGCCATAGATCTCAAAAACTTTTTCGCAGTCGCCACAGCCATGTCTGTCGACAAGTTCACATACGCCTCTGACATTTCTACTTGAATCCATTTCGGCAACTTGGCCCGCTTGTCAGCTCGAGCGAAACGCTTGTCGGCAAACACCATAAGCCCGTAGTCAGACTTTCCTCTTAAAACCCGCCCCACACATTGCGCACCGTGTCGCATTGCGTCGAATGTGAGAAAATCGTTTTCACGAACTTTAAAATTATCGCGCAAATATTCAAGTCGTGCCTGAGTTTTTAAAAGATACACTCTATAAGATTACCAAATATTTTTTATCCATCCAACCTTCAAAATTCGTGATTCTGTGTACTGATATGGAATACCAAACAAAATCACAGCTCGTCCATAATTGTGATCAAAATCGACTCCTTCAGACACTTTTCCCCGTGCTACAGACAATAAAACAGCACCACGCCCATTATCACAAGCCTGGAACATATATTTATATATTTTTTTTCAATATTGTTTATCAATTTATATAACCTTTCGATAATTTTCAAGGGCTAAGCTTGTTTCAGCAGCGTCTGGCGTTTCAATGAAAACCTTTATATTTAAAGTTAAGTAAGACACACAAAAAAGTAAAATTACCAATTTGTATTTCAGCAAGTCTTGTAGCATTCCCTATATTTCAAAATTTAACCAGCACGAAAAATAAATTAATGTGGATAATCATACCAGCTCATTCCAAGACGCAACAATAGATTCTAAATACAGATATGAAGGGAAAAAGCACACAAGACCATCCGGAACTAAAAATATGAATCAAATATTTTCAGTAAAAAAAATTTCAAAAAAGAAAAAAAAAAATCACCGACCGCATTTCGCAAACTCCAACAAAATATTTCCATAATTTCTCACAATCGCCAAATCATTTCGAACCTCGAATTTACTACTAATAGCAACTTGGTCAGACCCACGCGTAATCGTCAATGGCAAAAAGCAATTCCGCGCCAGCGTCATCATATAACTTTCAACCACAACCGGTTTGAATCCCAGCAATGTCGGATAAAGTTCCATTGGCGACAATGTTCCCGACGTGATCACGACGCTGCTGAATCGCTCAAAAACTGGTTTCATTGCCAGTGTTGCGTCGAGGCATGTTAAATGCAGTACAGGATTTGGGATCGTGTCGTGATCGTTTTCGAATGGCTCGAGGATTAACATGAATCCTTTTTGATAGGTAGAGACGAGGGTGGCGAAAGCAGCGACTTTTGAGAGTGCGCCGTAGTCGCTAAGGTCGGTCAATTCCAGTGTGCGAATTAAGCTGCTTAGTCTCTCTGAGCAGAATCTGATAGGTAACAAAAAATAGTGATGATAAACAAATAACACAGATATGAAGTTAAAAAAAGTCTTTTAAAAACCTAAGCGGCTTTCTTTCGATAAAAGTAATTTCGCGAACATGCTGTAAAAAAGAAACAGGAGACTCTGCAACAACATGCATAACTCTCATTCGTGTCTTCAAGTATTCGATGAACCGTCTCAAAAAAGCAACAAAATGCTCAGCACGCCGAATATTTCCTGGAACAGCGTCATTCAAAATATCGTCCGGTAATACTGGATTCGCCATCAATTCTTCTGCGTTTCGGGCTTCTTGCACTTCTTTTAGGCCTTCCACAAGACGATTGTATTCATTTTGCAGCTTCTCGGAATTATTTGCCTTTAAATCTTCAATTTTTTCTGCTAATGCTGTTATTGATCGTGTACTTGCATCAAGGATCGGTCGAGTCAAATCAACGCTCAGAGATTCGGTGCAGACGTTATCTACATAAATAAAACAAATAGTAATTAATACATAAATAAAATACGATGTACTCGCAAATAATATGCCTGGTACACATACGGATGAAAATAAACAAATACCAATATTATGCGCTTCATCGAAAACCACAATACAATCCTTGCTCAACTCCCTCGAAACCATCGTGGCAACTTTTGGGTCCAACAAATAATGATACGAATAAATCACAACATTAGCGCTACTCAGCATTTTACGCGACAGGAAATACGGGCATTGCTTTTTTTCTTTGCCGTATTCTTTGAGATCGTCGAGCGTGTAAACTCCACTTGGCATTGCGGCCGTTCCTTCAATGTCGGCGGCTTCAAGATTTTCGAAATATTCGCAAAGTTGGTCAGGATGTTGGATTTTTGTGGTTTCGGTGCGCACCCATGGAGCTGTGAGAGAGCGGCAGCGTGCGTCGACAACGTTTCCTCGTTTCTCTTTGCTGATCTAAATGAGTTGATTGAGTTATTTTTTATCATATAAATACACATACGAACCTCGCTGTGAATGCAAAGATTTCTTCGACTTGTAAGACCGAGTCCAAGAAACTGTTCATTTCCAACATACCGTTTGCGATACTCCATCAAACGCTGTAATTCAGCCAACGCCTTTTCGATTTCCGGAACCGTTCGCGAACAGTAAATAAGTTTACGTTTCTCGGGGTAATGCTGTCGAAAAGTTGGTTATTGAATGTGTTTGTGAAAGATGAGGAGTGCTATTTTCTCCGCTTAATACCTGTTGATATGATACTATTAAGGATAGAAGTGATACGGTTTTGCCTGTTCCGGAAGGAGACTCAAGTAGACAATGGCCCTACAATGTTGTTTTTTGTTTTGTGCAGGTGTGTTTGTGCTGCATTATACTATGAAACAACAAAACGAACTTTTGCATCAAGTGCTTTCTTCATGTCGCGCATATACGCATACTGTTCGGGATAAATGGATTCATATGGAAACAAAACTGGAAGATCGTCAAGATAAAACTTCATTATCAGAACAAAAAATCCAATGAACTGTTTCTCTTTACCACCGTTAAACCAAACTTTATAATCATTTTTACAAAAGCAGCAAAAGCATTCATTCATTGCCAGAATATTGTGGTATACCGCCGTGACGAGCAGGCCATGCACCGCAAGTTTTGCAAAAGTATTCATCTTTTCTCTCCAGCTGAAATCCGCACTTGATACAAGGGTCAGAACCAAAACGCGGAATGGCAGTGTTCCATTTAATTGATTGAGCAGATAAATTGTGAGCAAATCGTTCGGTGGCAGAGCCTGTCAAAGCAACAACATCAACAACTTCGCGAGGAAACTTAGGGTCGGGTGGAATTTCCTCAGCAAACAGACGGGCAAAGATACGGAAATAGTACAAATGCTCAGCATCGCGAATAACAATGCCATACTTTGAATAGACGTGGTCAATGTTTTGGGAGAGAATGTGACTGGGCATTGACGAAGCAAAGACTTGGCCGATTTGAGATGTTCCGCAGCCAGTTTCAAGCGGAACCTTTCTGCGCCAACGCGAGGTTGCTTCGGGGAATGCGGCACGCAGGACAAACTTACCATGGATGAGTGAGGGATCCAGTGGATCGGCAGCAATCAAGTCGATCTTATGGCACTTTACAGCGGCGCTGACGACGGCAGAATGGAGATATGGCTGAACAATCTGCAGGCCGAGCGCGTGGCAAAGCGGCACGGACGAGAAGGTGGCGTGTTTGTTATAGCTATCATTGCGAACCGAATCCTCATTCTCAAGCTCACTTTCAAGATGCTCATTTTTGATAAAGCGCGCAATCCACGCACGCAGCTGGGCGTCCGTCAGCCGCGTGAGAAACGCGTATCCGCCAAACAATTCATCGGCCGCGTCGCCTGTCACGACACGTGTCAGTCCAAGCCGCCGCACCGCTCGCAGCGCAACGGCAAGCCCCACACTACCACGAAGATCCATTGGGTCGAATGTTTGCAATGTACCCACGCAGAACGGCAAAGGCCGAAATTCGGTCTCCTCTTGTTCAACACCACCAACAATAACAGTTCCAACATCAGCACCAGCACCGTCATCGCGCATCAGCCGTGACATCGCCTCCCCTGCAGCTATCTCTACTGCGTGAAGCTCGATCCCGTTTGCTGCAGCAACACGGCGTGCGTGCGGCAGATCGAGTCTGGCGTCAAGCTCGGCACGCAAATCCACTATTTCGCCTGCTCTGATTTTGCTGCTACTAGAAGTAGTCGAAATTGGCTGCTCGCGGTAGTCTGGCGGCAAAACGGCCGTTGTTGCGGCGTGCGTAAAGCGGAACGGCTGTAAAGCTGTTGCTGCATCAGCCAAGATGCTTGTGTCGAGACCGCCGCTGAGGATAAGCGCCGTGTTATCTGCTGTTGCTCCCGCCGCCTCAAGTGCCTCCTTAAGCGCCCTTTTTACCGCTTGCCGCACAATTCCTGCCAGTTTACTGCCGGCAAAGTGTTTGTCGTGTAAAACCTGCTCTTCTGACAGCGGTGGCATTTCGTTCAAAACACAAATAGATCCAAAAACTCCTCAACGCAGCTCTCCCACAGGCATCCGAGTTCTTTCTGGTTTTGTTGCTCACCATCTCATGCTGTTTTCCTGTCACTATCGCCACTGCCACCGTCAACGTCTGCGAACTGCGTCAGTACTGCTCACACTGGTCGCCTCAGCTGCTGCAACCTGAGTTGTATCTTCAACTACCTGAGCACTACTTTCTCCTCCATCTCTCGTTTTTTGGTCTGCTGTTATTTGTGCATCCAATGTTCGCTTCTGTGTCGTTAAAACTTGTGTACCATTCTCCACTTTCATCTCTGGTGCATGGTGCCACCGGCTTCACCTTGTACTCCGCTTTCAAAACCAGTTCCAATGCCTCTGGAGCTACTGCAAATGAATTCGCAAAAAGATCATGTTCTAGCGAAATAATGCACGTGTTGTTTCGCAATCCATGCCTGGAATTCTTGCACTACTTGTGCCTGTGTAAAGTTGTTTAAGCCCACCGAGTGAATTACTGCTCGGACACGGTCATCAATTCCACCGTACGGTGCCGAAAATACTTGGAAAATACTCCAATCACCACTTGAATTGCTTTTCCTGCCCACAATATCTGGTTCAACAAACAAATATTAGATTACGTCGAGTAATAATTAAAAATGACCCATGCCTCTCCAAGAATTTGTTCATTTGTTAAAAATGATAAATAAGGATGGCTCCACGTGTGAATTCTAATAATAAGAATGAGAAACGTTGTTTTATTTTTATTTTTGTATTACCCAATCTGATGTCCCGCTTTAAAAGTCCTTATCAAGGTCTCCGGCAACACATTATCAAACGTCAACCTGCTCCCAGTAATAAAAAACGTAGCTTTAACATTCGCCTTCTCCAATGCATCCAACACCGCCGGCGTGAATGCACTCGGCCCGTCATCATAAGGGATTCGCCAAACGCGTGGGTGCGTACACGTTGTAATATCTTGCGTCCAGTCAAGGTGTGGAATCGGCACGGTGTTGAGTGATATCGCGGGAATTTCCGTTTTCGAAAGATATTGGTCTATCCATGCTTGTTTTGGTGAGGGTTCGACGGTGTTGTCTGGAGCAATGTTGTTGTTAAGCGAGATTTTCGTGTTAACTTTTTGTGGACGTCACAAAAAACTCTACAAATGTAGAAGACTTTACTTGTATGCATGCACTTGCAAGAGAGTGACCAGAGCAAAAACTAGAATCAAACACGCCATTTAATAATTTTTTTTCAGGAAAAAAATTTTACAGGGTGAATGCAGCTTAATGTAGTTGTTAAAAAACAAAATTTTCACCTTAAGATTTGCACATGTGCCTCTTGCATATTTCCGCAATTTTGTCGGCCGACAGTCAAATAAACTCCTCTATCTTACAAGTGCAAACAGATATGTGGAAAAAATGTTTTGCAATACAATATTGTTGATAATACAACAAATAGCACTGTGTTCTCAAAAAAGCTTCTAAAAGTGGCCATTCATATGTCGTAGAAGCATGATTCTTAAGGTGCTAATAACGTATTAAAGTTGTAAGTTATTCATCCAAAAATACGAAACGAGTTTTTGAATTAAATTTTTCAACTTGATATGAATTCTATTTGAGTGTATTTACCCCCAGAATGAATGTTCATGCAGTTTATTATTCCAAACTCAACTTAAAGTTAACACAAAAGTAAAAATGATAAAAGTAACAAAGGTACGCTCCTCAATGCCATCAATTTGCTGTGGACCATTTGGTCGGATGCATTTTCAAATCACCAATCACATCAGTAACACTAACAGGCCAGACTGTAAAAAGAGCTGTCAGCAACAAATAATTTTTTCAAATAATCACTAACATGTTTTGATAATGACTTGACGAATAGAAACATACACAATAATTAATATACCAAAGCCAATACCAATCAACCAGTAAATTGGGCTGATCCAAGCAGTCAAGAAAACTGTCTGCACCCCTGGAGTGTAAACAATAAATGCACCGAAAAGAGCACCGGCAGCTACGCTGAAGAAAGTCTTTTTGTTCGCAAACATATATCGTCCAAAAGGCAGACCCAATTTGCACTTGGATGCAAAAAGATTAAAGCATTGCTGGATCATAACACTGAAGAATGGAAGTTTTTAATACCTTTTCATCGAATACAGGAAGAAAATGCACTTACCAAAAGTAAAAGACGGAGTTTCCTTGGGCAAGGGCTTGCACCTGATCGTCAACAGACTGAAACAAGTCAAGGGGTTAGGTAGTTCACGAAAAGTGTATAACTCACCAAATATCGGCCACCAAGAGTTGTGTAAGGAGATCCTTTCTTCGTGAACGCATTTGCATCCAGCGTCATCATGTTTCTTGCATCCCAGGGAGTAATGTTGAATTCCCGGTGCAAAAGCACAAAAAAAGCTATTGCACATCCAAAAAACTCAATAATTCCAACTTCCAGGTACGCATATCTCATCAAGTTGGAATCAACAAGCGTTTCACCGTCAGTTTTGGAAAACTTCCGTTTCCAGAAGTTCGGTTTTAACAGTAACTTAAATCCGTCGTTAATCTTTTGCGTGAAGCTTCGGCTGTGAAATTCTTCGGATTCAGGGTCCATGCCATAGTCCTCCGTGATTTCAGAGTGTCGCTTAACAAATCGTTCGCTGCTTTCAACAGTAACTGGACGACGGGGTTGAAGGTACATGATACGTTCAGACTCAGCAGGTTCCCATGCATACGACAAAGCAGCAAAGAGTTCGAAACCAAGATCGACAACCAGCAGCTGTTGCGAGTTGATCATAGCTGGCAGTGGAACAATAGCCCAAAGAAGAAACGGAAGCAATTCTGGGAGAACATGGGACAAGAGATACTGTAGTGGAAATTAATATATTATATATTTGAGAGAAAGTTGACAGCAAGGAATATCAATAAATTATACCTGAATCGACTTCTTCAAGTTTGCAAAAATCAAACGACCTTCTCTAATACCATTGACAGTAGAGGCAAAGTTATCGTCCAGAAGAATCATAGAAGCTGCCTCTTTACTGACGTCAGATCCAGACAAGTTCATTGCGATACCAAGATCAGCTTTTTTCAAAGCAGGGGAGTCGTTTACTCCATCTCCAGTGACACCAACAATGTGCCCAAGAGCTTGAGCGCGCTTGACAATCTGAAGCTTGTTTTTCGGGGAGGTACGGGCAAAGATGATCTGTATTCGTCAGAACCGGTTACCACCACATACCATTGAGCAAAAAAAAATTTAATTTACCTCATCCTTGGAAAATATCAAATCCCAATCAGCATCTGTAAGAGAATCAATCTTTTCGCCGTGAATGACAATGGCACTAATATCACTTTCAGGAATCTTCTCGATTGGCATTCCAGATTTCTTAGCCCTCAACTCCTTTGTATCTGTTAACATCAAGTTAATCTTGCGTCCAATAGCCTCGGCAGTCAATGGATGGTCTCCAGTAACCATCATAATCTTGATACCAGCTTGGCGACAGTGACCAATAGCTTCACGAACTCCATGCTTCGGCGGGTCCTCCAAACTGGCCAAACCGACAAAGCAAAGCCCAGTAGTCGGGAAGTTCTTGGGATCTTTAGTAAAGACGGTTGATTTGGGATATTCAGAGGCTGGCAGTAACAATTGCGCAAACGCAATAACACGGTGTCCTTTTCCAGCCATATACTCATATGCTTCCAAAAACTCTTCGCTGTGGCGTTCAGTCAACTCGATAATTTTATTGTCGATAAGAATGTGACTGCAAACACGGAGCACACGTTCGGGGGCTCCCTTCATGGACAAAGTCAAGTCTCCGTCAGTGTGAGGTTTTTCGTGAATTGCAAGGTGCCACTTGTTTTCAGAGTTGAATGGAATCTCAAAAACTTTTGCATATTTGTCACCCAACTGACACAAAAATAATTCAGAATATGATGGAGTTTGAAAAGCCAGCAACAAACCTGATCAATATCTATGAGCTTTTGTCCCGCGAACCTCAGCAAGCCAGACTCAGTTGCATCACCAGTAATAGTTCTTTTATCAATCGGCAAACCCGTCTCATTAAATCGCGCGCGTGAACACATGGCACTGATATGCAGAATCTCCTTAATACCACAGCCTTCAAAGTCGAATGCAATCTCTTCTACTGGTAAGTTGGTAGGGTATGCGCTATAGAGCTTTTCGCCGCACCAGAAGTTGGTGGCAGTCATTTGGTTTCGTGTCAAAGTTCCAGTCTTGTCTGTGGCTAATAGGGTAATGGCACCGAGGGTTTCGACACCGCGAAGCTCTTTGACCAAGACATTCTTGGCTGACATGCGTTTGGCGGCGATTGTCAAGAGCATAGTGATGGTGGCAGGTAAACCTTGGGGAACGAAAGCAACTAGAATACCAATGGCGAAGTTGAGAGCAAAACCAACGTCGTTAGTCTTGTGGAAGGAGATTCCAAAGAAGATAATAGCCACAGTGATAGATATAGTTGCAAGAGCTGCAATGAAGTTACCCATTCTAATGAAGCACTCAATTGGCACGAGAAGTGAAAGAAAATTCATGAGCAAAAAAAAAAAAAACTTACTCTATACTCATTGGACTAGGAGCCTTGTGCTCTCCCTGAGTCAAACCTGGTGAAAAAAAAAAAATCAATATTATGTTCCCACAAAAACACACCAGCCTATAAGAACTCACCGGCAATCTGACCCAAAACAGTGCCGTCACCAGTTCTCACAACAACACCAAATGCTTCACCCTCAACTGCCAAGGTACTGAAAAAAGCCAAATTGGTCGCCTCGAGCGGATTTTGCATGGAATTTTGAACAGTTCGCTCTTGAGGCTCAGATTCTCCAGTCAAGGAAGAGTTATCCACCTTCAAATCTGAAGATTGGATAATGTAAACATCAGCGGGAACTTTGGCTCCCATGCGAATAGACACGACATCTCCAACAACCAATTCGCTGGCTGGGATGGTGATCATTTGACCGTCGCGAATTACTTGACTACTCGCGGGGATCATGTTCTGAAAGACGGCTGGTATTAAAATTTTTGATTCCCTGAAGGTGAATCAAAATTACAAACCAAGAAGCCTGCCAAAGCCTTTTCACTTGCTAGAAGCTGTTTAACGAATAATTCGGATAAGAAATTGTGTCAGTCATTTTTAATTTCTGGTTTACCTGGAAGAACTCGATTGAGGCATTTATGTTGGCAACAATTGTCAGAATCACACCAATGTAAACCTGTTTAAAGGAAGAGGAAGCGATTAAGAGTATTATCTTTCGGAGACGGAGAAGATATACGTACGACAGTAATCCCTTCATCACTCGACACACCTGAAATAAGGGGCTATCAAGAAGTGTGTTATGAACACGCGAATATAAAAGTGCTCACCGTAAACGATAAACTCAGCGATACCGCAAACGAAGAGAAGCGTGTTGAAAAAACCCATACACTCCAGATACAACGCGATTGGAGACTTCTTCTTTGGCGGCGTCAGCATGTTAAGGCCATTTTCCTCGAGCCTTTTTGTGGCTTCTGCGGCAGAGAGACCACGTGACTCAAGTGGTTTCGTGCCGTTGAAGGAGGTCGTGTAGCGACCCTCAATGCCAGCAAAATCGAGCAAGTGATCATCCTGTCAAATAGACAAGGATTACGGCAATCCAAGCAAGAGGCCATCGTGAATCAATCCACTCACTATCGCGAGTTTCGTAGGCTCTTTCTTTTCTTTGACAGGCATTTTTGAAGTTCCTTTTTCCAAGAATAGAATTAAAGGGATTTGAAGTTGTTTTTGTACGCCGAAAATGCATTTTTCTTATCTGGATTTGTAACGTCAGATGAAACAAGGGGTGTCAGCCCCTCAATAAAAAAAATTTTGTTTTGTTTGAAGGGGGCTGATTTCTTTTTTTTTTTATCGTCCTTAAAGTCCAAGCAGGATCTAACAAGCTTTGGCATATCCATTTATTCAATTATCTTTTAAGGTTCTAATGACTTAGATCACGGAATGTAGAAAAGAGAGGCG
Source organism: Physocladia obscura (assembly GCA_027596945.1). Taxonomy (NCBI): domain Eukaryota; kingdom Fungi; phylum Chytridiomycota; class Chytridiomycetes; order Chytridiales; family Chytriomycetaceae; genus Physocladia; species Physocladia obscura. Next base: position 26,780 of record JADGJH010000068.1, read on the forward strand.
ATTATTTGATAGTGCGATAAACAAAGTTCAATGAAGAATTACATTATAAATTACATTACTAATTACATTAAAAACGTGGCTTTTGTGGCAACTGTATTTGTTTCTTTGAGGATGTTATTAAAAATACAGATTTAGACAGCCCTTTTCGCACATTACTTTATACCGCAAAACACAAGCCGGACGAGATAAGCGACATCAAATGGGAAGGGTTCAAATGCTTTTGAAATAAAACCGCGTGTCGGAGAGCTGACACGAATTTAGATAGTGAAAAGAAGTAGATTGAATCATGACTTTTTCAGGCTGTGCTTTTTTTTCTTTTCATTTTCATAAGGTCTTAATTTGTACACAGCAAATTTATCATAATATTTCGATATTAATTGAGATTAATACGTCCTGTTTCAGAGGAATGAAGCAGGACGTCGTATTAAACATTCGAGCAGCTTATTCAAAATCGATGTTTGAAGGATTTCGAAAGCTTGCGATTTTCGATTGCGGGAGGCACATCTATTCCAGTGAACTGTTTTTCTTTGACATAGTACCTTGAAACATATTATTGGAAAAAAGTTGATGGTAGTAACTAGAAATAAAGAATATGGTACAATTATGATTGCTTCAAGCTCATGCCAAACAAAATACTTTCATATGTTCACATGTGATGATAGTGCCACCACTACAGCCACTTTTTTCTTGTAAATGGAAACTGGAAAAAAGGATAGAGAGCATACAGAAGAACCACAAAGAGAGCATGTAAGCAAAGGTGACAAAAAACAGAAACTATCACCATCAAATTTAATTAAACATACAAAGAATTTATTTCTCCATGTTTTTTGTATCAGTAGTTTGATCAAAAATGTGTGTCAGTATCACAAAGTACAATGTTGCCATGGGATGGCACAGAATTAGTTGGGGCTTTCAATATGTGAATTGTTTTAAATTGTTATAAAAACCATAGCTTGTGGGAGGCAACATGATCAAAGTCAAATATCCAAAAGTTCAAAGTGCATACAAAAACTTAGAAACAGATTTAAATTTATAAACCTATTTGTGCTTGAGGTGATTGGCTCAATGACTAATAAAATTGACAAACTTTCTGGTATCAATTGTATTTTATGTTGACTTTTTGACACTCGAAGAATTGTCACCAAAATTTGCTTTCTCAACACTCCAAAACCAAAAAACCATTCACCCCCAATTCTACTAGAATTCACAAATAAATTTGCATCTGTGTAACAAGTCCTTTGAGCAAATTAAAGAAACGGCTCAGACACTAACTGCTGCACTCATCACACAACGCATTGATGTCACTTCATTTTCCAAACCAATTTTAACAGCAAATCAAAGTGAATTTGTCGCTATTTAGTATTATGTAGATTTAAAGTGTGTTAAATAATAGCATTTGAATGAAATTATACTCATCATAAAGAGTTGAATCAAACCAATTTTTTTTCATGTATTCGTGGCATAAAATAATTCCTGTTTCTGTTCCAAGAACAGCACTTCTTTATGGCGCGTTGTAATAAACTTGAATTCATCGTCTTTGTAATCACAGGCACATGTAAAAGTAATAGACTGGGCCTCATATGTCACTGCCCCACAATTTTTTTGAATCTTGATTCTTTAACTACAATATGGGCTTCAAGAATTAATGATTTTGCTATGTCTGCTTTCATTATACAATGCAGTTTTGACACTTCTTTTGATTCCATGAATTGGGTTTGTTTCTCCACTTGTTGTTCAGCAACATGCTTTAACAGCGCGATGCCTTTTGCACTTTGGATGTGCACAGCTCCAGTTGTAACAGAATTTTGGACACAATTCGTATAATGCCCTGCTGTTGGTGCAAAAACTGCCTGAGCAGCATTCCTTGCAAGATAGAAAAACTAGAGATCCAGCCTCTGCACAAAATTTGGACGTAATGCGTTTATTTGTGACAGTCTTGTTTTTTGTCACGAAAAAATTTAAAAAAAAATTTGAAAACAGAAACGTGAACCAATGGAATTCCATAGACGCAGAGCTACATAGTTAATTGGAAAGATATGTTTTGCAAAAATTTGTAACAAATTATCGAAGACAGGAAACGTCGTATTATATTATTGTCTTGATTGCCAGCAATTGCTGAGAAGTCATTTTCACAAAGATTTTTGTTTACAACATATATAACATAAGCAAACGGATTTGTTTGCATTTTTAAAAATCCCAAAAACAAATAGAAAAAAGACAGGAAACAAATAGAAATAAAGGAGAAACAAAAACCGCTCCAACCAGAATTGCTTGCTTCTTCAAATTCGACACTAGTTTTGATCCAGGTTCATATTCACAGAATAATCATTACTACCACTGCCAAAAAGATCCGCCTCATCTCTACTGTTGTTATCTTGCTCTTCATTATCAGATACATTATCTTCCTCATCTTCACGTAGTGCATCCTCCAATCCTGCGTTTTCTTGTGTGGCTTCATCCAACAATGACTGTGCGTCAGCTTTTTCCTCGTCGTTTTGCTCACTTTTTTCATCCAATTCACTTTCCACCTCCATGCAACCAAACTGTATCTTTTCGCTGTAGCTGTCATTTCCGCCTCCTTCTGGAAGTTCGACTTTTTGTTTTTTCCGCATTTCCCGAACTTCTTTCCGGTGCATAACGGCATCAGACATATGGATTCGTCGGTCGGCATCTATTTGACACCGCTCATTCTCCACACGCGACAGTTTTTCTTCGTACCGATTTAGAATCAGCCCAAATTTTTTAATATGTAATTCGGCAGCCAAAACGTCCAGATTCACTTTCACTGAATTTGATTTCGGAGACTTAGTTGGTGAAGCTAGCGGTATTAGCGGATTTTTTTTCGCGTGAAATGCATTTCCCAAAGAGCCAGATCGCCCTCGTTCCTTTAGATTCGTGACAGGAGCAGCAGCATGAATTGCAGCATCCGCCACTGCCCGTGCAACATTTTCGTCAACAGCAGACGCTAATAGCGCTGCAAGTGCCATCACAGGATCTTCCACAGGTGTGGAAGGAAGTTTTTCAAATACAGATACTGGCCAAACCGATGCACTTGGACCGGAACTGCCATCCCTACTGACGCCGATACGTGCATTATTTTCGCTTTTCAACTTATCCGCAACGCGACGAAACGCCAGTACCGCCGGCGTCGCATGCGCTTCTGTAAGATACGGCTCTTCAATCGGAACTGCGAGAAACCTCTCCACGCACTCATCCTTCCCACGCGTGCCAACATGAAACGCAATCTTTCCCCAATCTTCGTCGAAATGCTCGACACCCTCAAGCAATAGAAAAGTCTCTTCATGAGTCCACGGTAAAAGCGCCGACAACGTGCCGACGCCGCCTTTCGCTCCACCACTACCACCAATCGCATCATTGAAATCGTCGTTTTCATGCTTCAGAAAAGCGTACAGATCGCGCAAGTCCGCGCCATCTTGTCCGCCAGTTTCTTCAACCATCAGGGTCTCCAACGACACATGCTGACCTGCCGCAACCGCCGCTGCCAACTTTGAAAGCACACGCAATGCAATTTCTTCTGGTGCAGCGCCTAGACCAAGTTTCACGAAATCGCACGACAGAAAGTTCGACGGGAATCGGCCGTCATCGAAACAGCCACTACATATATCAAGCCCAACATTGCGAATGCAGTGCCACCGCGTTACGGGCGCTGCGGTTGCTGCTGTTTTTGAGACTACTGTCGCAGCAGAAGCAGCTTTTGTTTTGTCCTGGGTCTGCGAAGGTTCAATGTTAGTTGTCGATAATGACAATGTCACTGGTTCAGCAGTACAGTCATTATTATTGTTGCTGTTGCTTGTGCTACGGCCGCATAAAGCCCCGCAAGAGCTACAGATCACAAGCGGCGCGCGTCGATATCGCTGAACACGCTGTTCTTGCATAGCAAGCAGCCGTGCGCGCAGACGAGTTACGGACATATCGTGATGGCTTTTTTTAGGCGATTTCCGCAGACTTTGAAGAAAAGTCAAAGATTGCTTCGTTTCTGTTTTTGGAGCTTGCGTTTGTGGAATTATCGAGCCATTGTTCTCGGCGGACAGTCGCGTTGCGTTGCGGGTGTCAGGAACTGCGGCAGCAACAGTACCACTTGGTTTTGAGGAGTGTGCTGTTAAATGACTGCGAAGCGTTGGTCCGACTTGACTGGGGCGAGTGTCCGGTTCAATCTATAAACAAGCACCAATCATTAAAAAAAAGATTTTTTAATAGAAAAACATACTTGAAAATTAATGAGACCCCATTGCTCCAAAAACCCATGTATTCTGATAATACCCGCGACATCGCCGACAAGATTCCTCCTGCATGCAGTAATACCCAAATACTCGCCTGGATTTAATCTGAAGCAATTGACCATGAAATTTCTGTGGTGTTTATAAATAGCACTTGTTTTTGATGGATGAAGGCCATTGAAATATTCGGGCAGCGAATTTTTTTCGACAGGGTGGATCGAGTCGAATGAAAACCAGGTTGAGTGTGACGGGATGATGATTTCCAGCCTTTGAGATGGCAGTGGTTGTGTTTGCGTTATTGGGAAAAGCTGGGGCAATTCTGTTGGTGGTGTGTCCGGGTACTAGACAGGCGCGGATGGGATATATGAAAAAAATTAAAAATTAAAAATACTATTGAAAGAAAAGGCATCGGAAGATGACAAGGTTGTTGCGTTGGGAATCTTTAGTTTTGAGCTTGTTTTTCGAGAAAAAAAACATTGCCGAAAAAACAAAAAATGCGGGCACTCACGGCTCGTTTAGCGCGCGAAAATACTGGCACTGGGTGCTGCTTTTTGGTTTGTTTAATGGCTGCCAGTTTTGTATTGGTGTCGGTCGCCGATTCCAATGTGCTGAGTTCATGTGCGTGCTGGGCAAGCAGCTCGAGCGCACTAAGCCCGCCGCTGTTGCTGCCGCCTTTTATACTTGCTATGCTGTCTGCAGAAGCGTTACTGTTAACCTGCGCGCTGTCGTCGGTGTTTTCCATTGGCGCCGGTGCTGTTTGTATTTCAGTTGGCGCTGTCATTTCTTTTCGTCCTCCATAAAAAAAATTTTTTTTCGCTTCCCAACAAAACAAAGACTGTCCTCCTCAAAAACAGGCTGTCTTACTCTGGCACGTGCACACAAAAATCAGCCGTGCAGAAGAAAAGAAAAGTCTCGTGATGCCAAAATAAAAATAAAAGGTCCTGTGACATGGTTGAAAATGAAAAATAAGCGACAAAAAGCGATAAACAACCGGAAGATTCGCAAAAAAGACAAAAATATATAAACAATGAATAACTATATTATAAAAGTCAAGTTTTATATCTATATATTTTAAATTTTGTTTATTTACTATTATGAATAATAATTTTTAAAGTATTTAGGTTTCTTGATATATCACATAAAAATAAAAGAAAGACAGAAACAAAAGGCAGAAACAAAAAAGATACAAAAAAGATACAAAAAAACATAAAAAAGATAAAGATAAACCATGAATAAAGATTATTTTCACTGGAGGCAGCCGCAGATGTCAAACAAAGGCTCCTGCCTGAGTTTCACTTGCGCTAACTGTGCAATAGCAAAGAGTACATTATCTAGTTCAGTTTGAGTGCCCCAATACAGATCCACAACAATTTGGAAATCTTTAATTTATCTGTGGATTGTTTTGTGTCATGTGCCCATTAATTGGAGATTTGCCTTTATTGCTGCAGTTGTTCCTCACATTTTTGTCATGATTTGATTGGAGCCTCTGTAGCCTTCGTCTGCAGTAATTCATTTGTTGGCTGGTAAGAATGGCAGTCAAGTCTCCCAAATCATGGAGATGTTAGGATTTGCCTCACACTGCACACCAGGTGAAACAAAAACAATTTTAGACATACCCAAAGCAGCGGCAATTTGATAGCAATACCTGGTATGGTGGAACTTGTGACTACATAAATTTCAATTGAAAAGCTGTGATTTCTGTCACTCAGATGTCAATACCATCAATATAGCACAACGACAGTCCCAGTTTTCAAAACAATTGTTGAAATGGATCTTTAGAATAAATAATATGTGAACTTATAAGAAAATAAACACAATATAACCTGATTACATTCTGCAGAAGCATTCCAGGAAAATAGCAACTTTTGAACAGAAGTTTGTTTTGGAAGTTTGGAATTTTGCTACCACTTGGGTACACTTTCAGATGAAACAGGGCCCATAGCAAGTCAACTTTTTGTAAATTATTTTCGGCAAAGGCAGGTTGTACAATATTCCATATGTCCAATGCAGATTCAACTGAAAGACCAAAGTGGGTGATGAAGTGCCAGCTCCATTTTGGGAAGTTTGTGTTGTATGATCAAACCATACATTCAATGGATGGGGAAGCACAATACACCAATGACAAAAGGTAAGCTGATGTTGTCATTGGTGTTTGAAGTTGTTTTTTTCTCACCATATCACATTTGTTATCATACACACACATGCTTCAAGCCCTGGAAACAACAGAAAACACATTTTGTGCCCACAAAATGAACATGATCACTTGAATGTTCACATATTCCAATACATACTGCCAGTGCAGTTTTTGGAGTTATCTGGTCAAATTTTGTAGATACCTTCAAAAAAATTAGGTACACCACTTCTTTCTTCCATTTTATTTTTACTATTTTTTCTTCTCTTTTAAAAATTGATAAATAAAGGAGTTAATTCCATAACTATTTTATTG
>JADGJH010000069.1:5439-31660 GCA_027596945.1 Physocladia obscura
TTTAATTAAAAAAAAAAAAAAAAAAAACCAGAAAATTTCATTTTTTGAGCCATTCAAAAGAAATCCAGTTTCTAGAAAGTCCTGCAGATTTTGATTTTTTTATCAAATGGGAAATTTCTGGCATTGGGGGAGGACGATCTTGTTCGTAACCCCTTCTCCGCCTTTGTTCAGGAGGAGCGGACTCAACTGACCGAGCAGAATTATAGCTGCTTGCGCTGTTTGAACGTATCGAAGGTGTAGTCCCAGAATGCGAGTTGGCTCGACCCCGCAATGTGGTAACCTGAATCGACTTTGAATACTCATCAAGTCCTGGAGAGATGAAATCAGGCGGCATTTTTTTATTTCCAGAAATGCCAGGATGTGAATTGCTTGTTTGGTTCAGTACTATTGGCGTGTCAGCTGAATTTAGTGCTCTTGAATGCTCGTTAATTGTGGGCAAAAGCACGAGAGGATGAGAATTCGATCGGCGCCGCAGTACGCCTTGTGGATTCGGTTTCGAATACTTGCCAAGCCCTGGAGGTATAAAATCTGGTGTTTCAGAGCTGATCCCGCGCACTTCAATGGTGTCAGCAGCGGCAACGGGATGCAAAGTTTGCCTTCCGTTTAGCTGGTCACCGAGCACAAATGCGAGTTTCCAAGTGGAATAATCGGCTTGCGAATGAAGCTTGAGTCGAAAGTGACTGTTTCTAAAATCACGTAGCTCAAGAACCCAACCAGAAGCATTCGATTTGTATTGACTGGTTTGTGTGACGGAATAGTAACAGTCTTGTGGCATTGGCAGTGCGAGTGAACTTGACATTGCTGCAACCACTGCCTCTGCATCTTGGATATCGTAAACAAAAAAATCGGCATCGCGGGTGAGAACTCCGAATATTCGAGTCCATGTGGCTGATCCATGGGACTGGCGAATATAAATGTATCCCAAAACGCTAAGAAATAAACAAAAGACGGTTAACTTTTATGATTGTGTTTTGGGATAATTGCAGTTCTCACATGATCGGAGAAATGCATACAATATTTTGGGATAAGCCTGAGCGGGATGGGAAATTTCTGGTCCTTTCACCAAGTGCGCCTGTTTTTGTTTTGTTTTTTTATCAGAGAAGTTACTTGAACAGTCGCTTCTTCCACTCACGACTTTTAACGTTGTTATTCACAGAAAATGGACTCATCAAGTCCTCAGAATTTTGCATTTTCATGTCCACAAGAATTTTCTCACGCAATTTTTTCAACTTATCAATGAAAATGGCGTCATAATGGTGCCATGATTACGCCATACTGAAGCGTAAATAATCCGCAATCGCAGTGCCAATTGATAACAATACACGTGCGATTCATGGCCATATTCTACCTTGAAACCATTGTACCCAATAATTAAATTGCATTGCTGTATACATAAATAAATCAGTTTCCGCTGTAATATAAAATGACCAAAATAAGGTTCACAAAACTTTCTTAATTTTATCCATTCATTTCATTCATCATGATTAAAAAAGTATTAAAATATCGTTGAATCCATTAATTTGATTTAAGCTATGCATATTTTTCTTTTACTTTCCAACAACTAGCTATGCTTATTTTTTTTTTACTTTCCAACAACTTTCTAGTTTATTCAAGTCTATTTTGGATGATTATAATTGACAGAAAAAGGCAAAAGAAGTTGATAGTGCGAAACAATATGTAAAGTAAAGTACTGATGTCTGATTCATTATATTCTGAGATAAGCGGTGGCACACTTAGATTTATTCCAGATAAAATATACTTCGATCCCTTTTTTAATTGATAAATTCTGGTGACATTTCTCTTTTTTATTTTTTTAAAGGTTCAATGCAAATGCAGAAAATTTCATTGGCGTCCTGTAAAATTCCAAACTTTTTTGACTTTGGGTATTGATATGTTGATATTGATATGTGGATATTGATATTACATTTGTTTTTTTTTTTGTCTGTGCTTTTTTGTCATGTTCGTTTGAGCCATTTGAATGAAATCCAACTCGACTTGCGTATTGCAGCAGTTTTTAACTGGTTCATCACCACAGGGTTTGTCGGAACCGGTGGAATAGATTCGTCGCCGTCTCGTCTCCCATAATCAAACGAAGTCCAAGCGGAATCGCTTTTGTTACTGTAAAAACTGCCTGCCGCCGACTTTCGTCTCCTGATTAAATCGTTTTGAGAGAACGGACGGCCACGTAACGCCGCAGCACTTGGCGGCGAAAATTCCGTCGGACTCGGAGCAATAAATGAAGTACTTGGACTTGGCGGACGAGAGTATCGATTTTGGCGGGATGAGTTGATAGTGTTGAGTTTCATGGAATCGAGCGCACGCGTCCAGACCAAGAATATCGAATATGATGGAAGTTTGATGAGCAGTGGCTCGATTTCGCCCGAACTGTAAATTTCAAGAATCCATTCTTTGCACTCGATTTTATACCCGCCAGAATATTTTTCGACATGGATTTGGGTGATTGGTTCTGGGAGCGATGTGGCGAGTTTTGCGTTCGGTTCAAAGAGGAGAAGGTCTCCTTCTGTTGTCAGGGCTGCAAAAATCTGTTGCCATAGTAGAAATTCATTGCCAGGGTTTTGCTTGTGAATGTTTCCTGAAATTCTGATTATACCCACCAATTTCAGAAATTGATTGATGTAATTCTTTGGAGATAACTCACATCCAATGCTGTCGAATGTCCAAAGAGCCTCTTGGTATCACGGTGTTATGATTTTCATGCGAATGCCTGTTCGAGACAGCTGCGTTGTGCACAATCTCATTGGTAAGCATATTAAATACTGTGTTTGCAAACCTTCCATTGACAATCTGCCTCCATCAACAGTATCCGTCGCGAATCTCTTGGAATCCAATACACGGTTATGCATGATAGCGTTGGCCTCAGGCATCAAGTTTTTCAGATGCTTAGGGCAAGTTTTTTAAGAGCAAAAAAATTGAAAAAATCAAAAATCAAAGTCAAAAAAAAAAAAAGCAAAAACAGTTGAGTAGAAATGAGTCGTTCAAAGAATAACACGTACAACAAGCAAGTGATAAAATTAAGGCTTCTAAATACAAATTTATTATGACTCGAAATCTCTGATTTTGAATTAGCAAATCCACATGCGTCTTTGATTAAAATGGTGATTGTACCAGTAAATTTAATCATAATAAATTTGAAACCAATCGCTGAGTTTGTACTTTGCAATTTCTATACATTTATTACCGATGATACAATGCATTATTTCTTGAACCAACTGAACCATTTACGTTTTTCTGTACTCAAAGATTTTTTGGGTGATCGACAAATTTCCATTGGAATTGACGAAGGGTTATTGGATATAACATTACTAATTTCTGCACGTTTTAATCCCAAGGAATTGCTTGTCAAACTTTTTGTATTTGCGTTATCCAACTCGCGTTTTGTCAAAAGCGACTTCGATCGCTTTAATGTTTCTGATGGCGGTGCCACCGGCACCAACCCCGACGCCACCTCTAAAACCGATTCCCCAGCATTTTCAACTACTTTTTATTTCTCAAAGACAAGATCAGCAGCCCTGATCTGTATTCGCGGCAACTCGGCGTTTTCATTAATTGATGTTTGAAACATCGATGGCAGAACCATCGAGTCGCGATGCATAATTCGCTGTGTAGCCGCGAAATCTTCGCTGCCTGTAAGAACTCGACTTGCAGTATGCAGCCAATGTTTCAACACGATTTCGTTCGGACATTTCAGAGCCCACTGCACGGGGCCGACGCGTCCGTCGTCGTCTGCAGGGCCGTCGCCCGCGAGTTCGAGGATCCATGAGTTTTGGCTGAAATATGCGTTGCAAGATGTCACACACAGATGAGTGATTGGCGCGTTTGTGTTGTTAGAAGATCGGAACATGAAGAGGGTTGAATCGGACGTGAGGATAAAGAAACGGCGGATCCAGCTTGGTTTGCCATTTTGGTTTGTACTTAGTTTTAGGAGAGCTCCTGCGATTTTGAGTGTGCAATGGGCCAATAGAGTTTTTTTTTTTTTGGTATTGTAGGATCGTTAAACAAACTCGGTTTCGAAGCGCAAAGATGAGAAAGTGGTATCAATATGAGCTTCCCAATCACTGACTGATGAACGCTTGCTATTCGAATCTTCAATTTGAGCGTCCATGCTGGGATCTGTGAAAACCAATCGTTCGTCACTTGGAGCAAGTGCTACTGAATTATTAAACAGAAAACATACTCAGCTCGGCAGAAATAGCATCTAGCAGTTTGTTCAGCCGTGAGACGCTGTTTGATCTTACCAAACGGCCCGTCAAAGACACTTGTGGTGAGTCTGTCAAATCCATTTTTTCAATAATGCCAAAAATTGTAATCACTTAAATTATTCGTTTTGGATAATTTCTTGGAATGAGTAAAACATCATACACAGCACTATGAGAAAACAACTTGTTAAGATTTAGCTCAATCCATCGGCAAAGAAGTGGATTTTCAAAACTATGCCGCAAAAGTAAATGCTTGACAATCATGTTGTTTGGATATTCAGGATGTTGCAACCACTCTGCATGTCATGTTTGATCAAGCACAAGTAATTCAAAAGTTTTACACACCTGAAAAATTGCTTCAAGGAATGAGCAACAAGGTCTCTCACCTCTTGTTGCATATCAGAAGATATTTATGAAGAATTTTGTATTAAATTTTATGCAGAAGGTGAAAATGTGTATAAAAGGCTTGGCCCCATACCACTCTCCAGGACGCTACAATAACTAGCCAATGCCAAAATTTTTACATCTTCGATAACTATATATGTCTATCTTTCATTTGTATTTATATTTACTTCACGCAATCCAGGAATTGGATTTCAAAACTTCATTCCTAGAGTACTGCTGATAAGAGAAATGGGATTCTGGTCTGCTAACCTTGCCATCTTCGCTGCAGCGATCCGCTCTGCGATTGCTGCTTCTCTAGCTGCATTTCTAGCTGCATGCCTCCGCTGCCTTCTAGCATACGCTTCCTCTTGACGTGCCTCCAATTCCTGCTGATACAAAATCTCATCCTTCACCTCTTCCGCTGCACCAGTGGGCATAGCGAAATGTTGCTTCAATCGCACTTGGTTCGACAACTCAGTAGATCCTTGGCTGTTGCTGCGCGGCGGTGGCGGTGTCAACCCATTCCCATCGAGTTTTCGCATCTCAACAACGACATCACGCAACTCCCGGCCGGCACTGAAAGTATTGAGCCGCGCACCATGACTTCTCGACCGATGCACAGTAGGCGTTATTCCTGGTATAGGCGGTTGCGCGGCAGATGCCTGCTGTCGGATTGACGCACTCTGCATCATAAACCGTAGCGCGCCTTCGCCGGGATTTGAAGCCACAGGACTCGCAAGGGAGCTCTGTGAGCCGATAGAATCAAGATCCAATGAAAGTCGGGCTATTGTTTTCGTAAGCGCATCAATCCAGAGTTGATTCGTCTGCGGATCTGAGGTTTTCAAAGTCCATGTGCGTTTTGTCACAACGCCGTCTGGGGTGATACCGTCGCCAGCCACGTTGAGGATAAAGTCGGTGGAGACATTTGCTGCTGAATACCCGGACACTGGTAGGTATGTGAGTGGGAGGGAGCTTGGATTTGGGTTTCGTTTGAAGATAAACAGTTTGCCATCACGGGTGAGAACAAAAAAGCGTGTGTTCCAGGCTTCAGATGACAATGATGTGGTGGTGGTGGAGGTGATAGCAGTGGCTGAGGTGTTAAGTTTGAGCAGCGAGCCGGACATTCTAATAAATTTAAATTAATTCAACAGTCAGCGTGTGCCTCACTTGTTTGTTGTTGATGGATGACTCACAGCGGCAAAGCGCGCTGTAGAACAGCAAAGCTGTCGTCCAGGGAGGAGACGCAGTAAAGACTCGAGTTCATGGAGTCCGATTCGTTGTCGTTGGTTTCGTCTACACAAGCCAGGGATTGAATCATTATCTCCACATTGATTTGATTTGACATCAAAGAAAGCACACACCGTTCGCTATTAAAAACGCGCGATCGTCATTATTTCCGCTCTTCGATCGTCTTGGATGTTCGCTGCTGCTCCGCACACTCATTGTCGTTCCCAGCGACACTCGCTGTGCAGCTAATGATTGGTGTGACATTTTCCAAATTTGCGAATGGAATTTTCTGCAAGTATGTCACACGACAAAAATCTCTCTCGAAATATTATTGTCACTGGCAGTACTGCTTCTTACTGAATTAATTCAATCCACCATTTTAAATGAGATTGGTGTCAGCTGTTTATTCAAGATGGCCGCAGAAAATAAGGAAAAAACAGACACCCCGAGCTTGTTTATTGAAAATTAGATTGAACGGCTGTTGTTCACTTTCTTTTTTCCATATATTGCTTAATTTTTTTTGACTTAACACCTCTTTCTTACTGACATTTGATTTAAGGTTTCGTGGAAGCTGAAAATTTGTAGTGTCTGAAAATCTTTGATTTGAATTTTTTCGTTCTATAATTTCAAGTATGTGGCGGACAAAACATAAAGAAATGGAATATTTTCTCTATTTCTTTGTTTTCAATAAATAAGTTTTATTCAGGGCTGATTCGTGAATGCAAAAATGAAACAACCCGCCGGAGATCTGTCAAACCCATTTGATTCCAACAATCCAAAGAATAAGAACACTACACTGACCAAAATAAGTTGCACGGATTGTGAATAGATACAATTTTCTGATTTTCGTCACCCACATTGCCACTACACTTAAAACTCATTTTATTATCAGGTATAAGCACTAACTCAAGGAAACACAACACAAAAAATAGCGATGAATAATAGCGTCCCCGGGCTCCTATCACAAGCGTAAAAATGCTTTCTCCCTTAGTATAAAACTAAACTACACTGGATTCAAAATAAGATCCAACCACGAAGCCTTTCGCGAACCAGCTGACTTTGAAGCAGCCTTAGCCGCAGCAGCTTGCTGAGAATTATTCGCAGTAGTGTGGGTCTGAGAATTGGCAGGAGGCGGTCGTGGCGGCTTACGACTCACTGAATTGACTCTCCCAAGGCCACCAGAGTAATTGGAAGCGGACTTTGACGAAATGGAGCGGCGCATTTCAAAACCATCGACACTACGCTCACCAACTGCCAGATAGTCGACGGTAGGACTGCTGAATGTGCGCTGCATGGTTGGAATAGAAGGCATGTTAGGGGAGTTTGGCGAGACGGGGGAATAGACAATGTTCTCGTGAATATGGTAATAATCGAGAGGAGAGTAGTTGTTGTAGTTGCTGTAGAGATTGTTGTATGGATTGTTGTTGTATGAGTTGTACGAATTGTAAGAGGAGTAGGAGGTGTACGGTGAGGCGTATGTGGTGGCAGTGCTGGAGGCACCAAAAACGGCAAGCGGTGATTCCGGAGAAGGTGGAGCGAGTGGCGAAATCGTCCCAGTATCTGCTAGCACAGAATCAAACGCCGCAGACCAGTTGAAAATCGAATCACTGATGGAATTGCCACCGTCAGTATCTGCACAGCCAGCATTACCATCAACACTATCATCGCCCACATCACTCAGCAACCACGAACGCTGCTGAACTTGACCAGCCAGCGTGAGCCCCACACCGGACGCCGTAATCACATAGCGGTCGCGCTGCTGATGCTCTCTTTCCTTTTCCTCTTCCTCTTGCGCTTCTTCTTCTCCACTCTTCTCTTCTCGTACTGCTGATAAAGTGCCTTTTCTGAACGTAGTTAATGTTGCCGTAACTGGCAGGTACGTGATAGGAGCAGTGGTTACAGTCGGATTTGCCTTGAACAGAAACAAACGCCCATCCGCCACAAGCACCAAGAACCGCCGTGCCCACTGCATGTGTGTTACTATATTGCCGTTGCGCGTTACAGTGCGCTTGATCTGTTTGTAGATGTGGCCGTGCATTCTAATCATCCGGTCATCACGTGTCCATCCACCACATCAATCAAAAAAAAAAGTAAACAGTTTTAGTCCACAGTTGAAGTCACGGATTCGTTCCAACTCACATGGTATTGTGCGACTCTAGAAGTGCTCCGAGCCTTAAATCCGCGTCAGATCCAAGCATATGTGCGCGGGTCATTTGGAGATCGTCTTTTAGTAACGATCGTGATGCTTTGTATTGAATTTGTGTAAGTTGCTGCTGCTGCTGTTGTTGCTGCTGCGCCTCAACATCCGCTGCATCTTCCATTTCCATGTTTATGCTGGCTCCTCTCTTTCCCTCTTGTTTTTCGTTTTTTAAACTAGTGCTGCCGTTTATCGGTGCAACCCCCTTTTTTTTTATGATTTGTTTTTTCAGATGAAGATTTTTTGCGGCAATTTTCGCCATCACTTCATTTGCATTTGAGTTTCATTTTCAGCACATAAAGGGGACATTTGAGTTCAAATGAATTTTCTTTTCAAAATATACATATGAATAAATTGAAGGCGAATATATAACTGGTGAATCACAAATTTGTGAGGCGCAACAAAACGCCACCCACCTATTGTCTTACTTCGCTTGTTATTAATATAATTTCGACAAGAGAAAATTTATCTTTCATAGTTTATTAATTATAAAATAAGTAATAAAATTTTTGAATTATTGTATTTGACACTCACCTAAATAACAAAAAAAAGGATTTGGTATTCGCCCAGATTAAAGAGCAATGACTCACCTCAAAAGTAGAAGTTTCAAAAAAGAATCACACAATTTCAAAATCATTGCACACTAATGTAGATGGCACTATGTCCTTTTTTATTTTATTTATTTATTCAATAGTATGATTTGAAACTTCATCAAGACAAATGATTGTCATTAGATAATAAAAAATGAGAAAAATAGTTGCAATTTTATGCTGATTTCAATAGTGTAACTTGCGTTGCAATGATATCAAAATTAATTAATCTTGCTCAATAAAAAAATTCAACTTCTCCATCAAACTTTTAAACTGATTTTAATATTGTGGCTTCTGTCATCACATATCTTGCTTGTCATTGAGTAGCTCTTCAAGAATAACCATTTGCATTGCTACATCGCTGCCACAGCAAAAAAAAAAAAGAACATGAAACATTACTGGCACATTAAAATAGATCAATTGTTGTCTAAAAGATTTATTAACGCCTAAAATAAAGCACTACTCTGATTTTAATGCTTGTAAAGTAAATTTTTGCAGGCAAGACAAGACAATATATTTGATAACAAATGCATGACAGAGAAATCCAAATAAAGGAAGAATTTTCAAACGCAGCAGCAGTTACAGAAATGCCCAATCTGAATAGCGAAGAAAAAAAAAGAAAAGAAAAAAATACATCTTGCCCCAACACGTTTATTTCATTTAACACAGACCAGCTTTTTGTTGTTAATGTTGATTTTGTTCTTTTTTTTTTTCATTTCAGTTTTTGTTTTCTCTAACAATCTCTCTCAATCTCACAAATTGAGCGTTTCTTTCATCTTAGCCGCTTTTTCTTGCGCGTCTTTTCTTGCCGCCGCTTCTTTAGCAGCTTGCCGCTGTTGAACCTGCCGATCCATGTTCGCAAACTCAATTTCCCGCGTCTGCTGCTTCTGCCTCTCGTGCTCATCAGCTTTCTCAGCCTGATGTATCCGGAACTTTTCCACCGCAATTTTTTGTGCAATCGAGTAATCGCTATAATGAGGCTGTTGCTGTTGTTTTTGTTGTTGTGTAAACAGATTCGACAGGTCTTGATTCGTTGTCTGGATAATATGTAACGGCGGTGGGGGGGACGACGGCATTGAATATGAAAGCTCTAAACTTGGACTCCGAAGACTGTCGGAGGCAGTTGTCCCTGTCATTGTTAATGAGGTTCTTGAGAACGAAAACTCCCGATCCCGGCCGTGTTTGGGAATATGAATTCGTTGCTGCTGCTGCTGTTGATATTGCTGTTGCTGTTGCTCATAAATTTGTTGAATTTGTTTTGCGGAAATTATCGCGTTGATATTTTGAATCCACATCGTCAGGGCATTTTCATCAGGAAACTTCAAAGTCCAGATACGTTCCACGGTGTCACCGCTCCCATCAGGATTCATCCCGTCGCCATATACTTGCAGAATCCAACCTCTTTCGACTGGATCGAAAAATCCATCGTTACAAGCAGTTATCGGAAGAAAAGTGATTGGAAGCGATTTAGGGTTGCTGGCTGCTGAGGCTTTGAAAAGGTACAAGTTTGCATCTACGTTACCGAGCACAAAATAACGTGTTTTCCATCTTTGCTCAGATGTGAATTCGGAAGTAAGCTTCTGCAAGAATGCAACAGTACTACAGATTATCGAACAAAAAAAGACGTTAACGAAAAAAAATTTTCAGAAAATTTGACTTGTGGCACTCAACGTTGATTGTGAGGATTGTAAATGGAATAACGTCATGCGCTGCATAATATGGTCCGGCAATCCATCGTACCGCGTTCTTGCAGAACTTGCCGACCGACTACTGACAGGAGATTGCGGTTGTTGAGATGATGATACAAATGCACCACGCCCGCGCACAACCGGAACAGTACTGGTAGGATATAAGTTTGAAGTCGAGTCGCTGATTTGGTCCATCTCGATTCCATTGTCGAGTCCGAAATCCGCCAGCGACGCCATCAGCAGGCTGAGTTTGTTGTTGTGGTGGCTGTTGTTCTTGCTGTTGTTGTTGTAATCGCTGCCATGACTGTCGCTCGTGTGGCTTGAGGTCGGCGTTGCCGGCTTTTCCGTCGCGCTGTTTGCAGCCACGACCGCCGATTCACGATTGGCGTCAACGCTGTTATTTTGGGTATTGTCAATCGGCTGTGGCGAATCCATGTGCCAAATCAGTTTTTTGCAGTTTTTAATTTAATTTTTTGCTAATTTTTTAGATTCAGCGATTCCTCTTTGCTTTAATGTTGGTCATGGCAATTAATTTTATCTTTTTTTATTAAAACAACATGTGCTTGCATGTGTGATATGCATCGTGAAAGATCACTGACTCTGTATGCGTCTAAAAAAAAATTGTGTGCGACCATGTTTGAAAAAAATTTTCAATATAGACCCTGATTTACAGTCTAAAACAAAAAAGCTTTTTATAATCACATCATCAAGAATGTCTGTATCTCTTACAAAAAAAACTACAAAAAAAAGATATTCCATTGTTTCTACAACATCAAACTCGCCTTTAATTTCTCGGCCTTCAATTTTGCATCTTCATGTTTTTGAATCGCCGCCTTATCCTGCTTATTCCATGCCTGCTTATCAATCACAGCTATTTCAACCTGCCGCGTACGCTGTTGCATTATTTGCCTATCCATTTCAGCACGCATCCGATCGTCCTCTTCCTTCCGCATTGCATAAATTTGTTCCCGCCGGAAATTTTCTGAGGCAGCCCGCTGCCGTATAAAGTAATCGTCCTGTATCGTTTGAATCATTGGCGGCATCTGTTGAATTTGTGGAATATATTCTTGGCCGCTGTTATTGCCGTTCACCCATTGTTGCTGGTCTGAGGAGTAACTGCCGTTACTCCGATGTGCGAAAGCATTCGGATGTATGAAACCGCTTTGACCACTGACTGATGAACTGATGGAGCCGGACCTTGTTCCTGGGTGTCTTAGGAAAGGAGATGCTGGAATTGAAGTTGACCGTCGACTTGAATACTCGTTTCGTCCTGAGCTGCGCGAGCGGACACGCGTGAGTCCTGTGGGATATTGCTGCTGTTGCTGCAGCTGATACGAATTTTGATCATTGATCAAAATGGTTGGCGGCGCCACTGAGTTGTTTTGAATAGTTCGATTAATTGAACGGACCCAAAGAATCATTGTAGCTTCATCAGAAAATCGCAGAGTCCAGGTGCGTTTAACAATTGTTGTTGAATCATTGGCAAGGCCCTTTCCATGAATCTTTAGAATCCAAGCACTATCTTGGGAATCAAAGAATCCATCGCAGCCTAAAAGAGGGAGAAAAGTGATGGGAGCATCAGACTGGGAAGCAGTCGCTTTGAAGAGAAAGAGATTTGAGTCTGATGTGAGGATAAAAAGGCGTTGTTTGTATTCACGGACGTCACTTCCCGAAGAAGCGTTAAGCTTCTCAAGAATGGTGGACAATACACTTAAACGTCATAAGTAATATTCATACGCGACATATCATAATTGAATTTTAGCAAGTCAGTTGATATTTGTGATGGGAGAAAATAGAAAATAAAGTACG
This sequence comes from Physocladia obscura, assembly GCA_027596945.1. Taxonomy (NCBI): domain Eukaryota; kingdom Fungi; phylum Chytridiomycota; class Chytridiomycetes; order Chytridiales; family Chytriomycetaceae; genus Physocladia; species Physocladia obscura. The sequence goes on from JADGJH010000069.1 coordinate 17,552, forward strand.
AACACAGTTGACGACAATTGAAGCGATTCGAGGGTGAGGGCATCAGAAGATTGCCTCAGCATGATCGGTGCCGTTGTTGAGGTTAGGTCTGAGCCGCGACTGAGACGGTTTGGATTGGAGACGGCTGTGGAGTGGCCAGACGCGGGACGCGAATACGGGGAAGGCAGGTCGGGGGAATCACGGTGGACATAAGTGTTCGCACTGGTGTCGCTGCGGTTGGTTGGGTTGTAGTTGCTGTAGTTGCTGTAGCTGTTTGCGATCTTGTTTGCGCTGTAGTTGACGCTACTGCTGCTTATGTTGCTGTTGTTCCCATATTCGTCCAGCCCAAAATCGCCCATTGAATGCAGCAAATCTTCCAGTCTATTTGCTGCCGCCTTGTTATGCGCCGACTGCTGTGATCCAGCACGCGACTGTGGCTGCGAGGCCGGCGAGTGGCGTGACAATGGCGCCGCCGACCGCGACCGAACTACCATCGGCGGCTGTAACGGATACGAGTGGCTGCTCATTCCCCAAATCTGATCACTTTACGTCGCGATTCGATTGGTTGTGAAACTTGTGTGGGCTTACGATTTCTCAAACTAAATTTTAGAATACTTTGGTGATTTTTTGTTATTTCTAGAATTTAGATATTACAACTCGGTTTGTGTCGTAGGATCGCACCATTACACGATTTATTCAATATTATAGTTCACATTCACATTCCTCAATTTATTATCCAATATTAAAGAAATGTCAAATGTTCAGACTTGGCATTCCGTTTGTAAGGCCGAAAATCGAGAATCCTATCAACTCAGCTGTCCTCAAGTAACAATTATTTAGAAGTCGTGGCTGCCTTGTTGAGAACAGCCAATTTGAAAGCGAGATGCGATGAGACAGACACGCGATCATCATGCTCAATTAGTGTGATAAATTCGGATCAAATGTTTAAATACAAGAGCTTCTGCGAACATCAACTGCGAATTCAAAAGTATTTTAGTGTGCGCAAAAGTGAATAATGGAACAGTTAATTTTTGTAATTTCTATTCAATGATGTCTTTTCCAATGATTGAGCAAGTTCTGCATTTTTCCACCCTTAAATTTTGCGGATTGCTTCATAGTCGCTGATGTCAAACGATTGAACTTTATTTCAATATTTATTTGTGTTTCCCTTCATTTGGGTGGTGCTTTACTATGGTGGTGTTGAGTTTGTCTTGAAATTTAATGGCCCATTATGAACAGTTTGATGGCAAGATGAAGGACTAAGGACAAAACCCAATAACTTTCTGCCATATCAGATCCAGCCAAACAATGGTATTTAGGATTTGACTGGCAAGTTTGGCTTGGTTCATCTTTTTGTTCAGGCCAATGGGGTACATGATTTTAAAGTAGCTGTCAATATAATAGTAATAGGAACTGCAATATGCCAAAAAAGACCCGTTTATCGTTTGCCGACCAGACAAACTTCCTGTGCCTAGCGGATTGCAGTTGACTAACAACATAAAGCGTTAACAACAGCTTGATCTGAACATGCTTTATTCGGCCATTTCTTTAATAATAAATAATAGCAAACAGAACAAATAAAGAAGAATCCAGCCTCCTTTTCAAACAAAGTAAATTTGACAGAACGAAAAAAAAAAAAAAAGGACCAAGAAAATAAAAATAAAAAAAAAAAAAAAAAAAAAAACGTCAAAAAAAAAAAAAATAAAAAACCCTCCTTTTAAAAAAAATTAAATTTTAAATAACTAAAAAAAAAAAAAAAAGGACCAAGGAAATCAAAAGAAAATCAAAAAAAAACAAACAAACGTCAAAATCAAAGAAAATTAAAAACCTATTCAAAGATTAAGCGACGCTTTCAATTTTGCTGCTTTTTCTTCTACAGCCTTCTTTTTTGCAGCGGCTTCACCCACTTGAATGTTTGTCTGCCGGTCCATTTCCGCGTATTCAATTTGCTTTGACTTTGCTTTCATCATTTCTGAGTTCAGTGATCGAAGTGCCTGTGCTTGTTGCTGCATGGCCTGGAATTGCAACTGCATTGCTTGTGCCTGCCCAGTAAACAGTTCTTTAGGCGGTTGTGGGCCATTGGCTTGGAAATATGGTTGCTGCGATTGCTGCATTTGTGATGGCCTAAAACTACTGTTGTTGCTTGATCCAGACACTACGCGTGAATGTGACGTTGAACGCGCTTGAATTTGAACACCATTAATTTGTCCAGGAATCGGACTCATAATTCGCATGGATCCAGGACCTGAAGACCCGCTGCGAATAGAATCAGAGCTACGAAAAGACGCCTGACCCACGCTTGGTGTTCTTGCTGACATCGCTGGTGTGTTTGGACTCTGCAGTGATTTGTTTCGTATATTGCCTACTGATTTGGCGCGATTTTCTTGCCTTGGGAATGTATATGGAGCATTGTAGGGATAAACTACGCCAGGAGATAGAGGAGAATTGCTTGTTACCATGGGAGATGTTGGAGGGGAGTTTGACAAATCGATACTAGGCTTGACACCTGTTCCAAACGAATTTGATCTGAGTTTGCTATTCAAATCAGCCAGATTTGTCGGTGGGCGCGGAATTAGGCTTGCTGGTAACATTGCAGAAGTGTTGGCGCCGGCACCTGCTGCCAAAATTCTGTTGACACTTCGCATCCATTGAGTTAAAGTTGCCTCGTCAGAAAACTTGAAGACATAAGATTGGTTAATCGTTTCATTTTGTAGCTTTAGAAGATGGTTATTGGAGCTGTCCTGATAGCCATAACAACTGGTGATAGGAAAATAAAATGTTGGTGTCGCGTTGAGATTGACATCGTCATTGAACTGGTAGAGGGCGGCATCTTGAGCAAGTACAAAGAACGCATGCCGCCACTTGAACCGCGGATCTTCTTCGGCTTCGTTGAGTTTAAAAAGATATGCATGCATTCTATCACAAGAAAAGACCCCGAAGTTTAGTTATTTCTCCAATCCAATAAATAAAAAAGAAAAGCGAACAGTTACTCACGTAAACTGTGATTGCTGCAGTCGACCGAGCGACACATGGGGAATCTGGAGAGGTAAGGTCTTCGGGGTCGGCGGCATTGCGACTACGGCGGCACTTGACACTGGTATTGGCATTGTGGGAGATTGCGGTGAAGACATTGTGGAAGCAGTTTTAAGCGAACTTGCGCGGCTTATCCGGGCGGGAGCAGCAGATTCGATTTCGATACGGCCGTTGCCGCTGGGCTCAGCGCCGTAGAAGCCCAAGATGGAATCATTGTCGGTTGAATGCGTTTGTGATTGCAGTTGCGATTGCGAACCTTTCGACAGCCGTAGCGAGCTGAAATCATCATCATTCTCCAGCGATTGCATTAGACCGTCTAGTTCGCTGATCAGGTTTGCGTGAGACTTTCCGATACCCATTGTGTTTCTTGTCTGTTTGAGAGATTTTGCTCAAACAATTACAAACGACCCCAGAAATGCGAGGCTCATGTGACTACTAAACAACCCCACTTCGGCTCGCGAGATTAATTAATACCATTTCGCTTACGTTCTTAATGTCAGTAGCAAGAAGTTTCTGCATTTTTGCAGACGAAGTGTTCCAATTAATTTCTTATCAGCGATTATATTTCAAGAAAACACAAAAACAATGAGCAAATAAAAAATTCTAGCGCCCTACTAAATTCCTAAAGCATCCCGCATAACATCGGCTTTAGATAAAAGATTTTTTTTTCTAGCAGCTTCGGCATGCTCTCTTGCAATTTTTTCGAGCTCAGCTTCCGCTGCCAACTTCGCCTCGTGCCGTCTTTTTTGAATCGCATCTGGAGCCATAAATTTTTTCTGCGCTGCTAGTAAATATTCCTGATATTTTTGGTGCATCTCCATCGCGCGAGCCTCGTGTACAGGGTTAACTTGTTTTACGACGGAAGCCTCACTCACTACTACAGTTGGCTTATTGGGTTTAATCCGTACATGCGATTGCGATCGTCTCTGCTGACCGTGGCCAAAGTTACTAAATCTATGTTCCAAGCTCGTTCTTGTTGAATTCTCCATGAATGCCTTGAATTTTTCTGTCCCTCCAACGCCGGTATTAATTGTGATTGACCGTATCCACAGATCAATGATATTTTCATGAGGGAATTTCAAAATCCACTGCGTCATTGACGAACTTCCATCAGATGTGATAATTTCGCCAAACACTCTCATTATTCGATTCTGCTCTTCAGTTTCTTCGATAATACAGCCTTCAATCGGGAGAATTGACAATGGAAGCGACTCTTGCAGTGCGTCTTCTGGGAAGACGTGCAGTTTTGAATCATCCGAAAGTACAAAAAAACGTTGGATCCATTTCTGACTTGTTGTGTTGTATTTTTCTAGATGAGCACATATTCTAAAAAAGTTTTTTTGAGTAATTTGGAGACACTTCATCAATTTGTCATAACGAAGAAATTTTTTTTCAACAAACGTGAGTTGTGACTTTTGCAAACTGCCAAGTGACAGTGCCCCAATAAGAGATGCACGATCTGCAGAAACTGTTGAAAGAGCAGAGCCACGATGTGAATGATCATTGCTGGCGATTGAGCTCGGATGGCTGACTTGAACGGGAAAATCTGGAACAGAAGATATAGTTGAATCTGTCCTTCCTAGATTCATTTGTAAGCTTGTGGATCCTCCACGCTGTCCAGATGTCTGTGTTGTAATACGAGGAACTGACTTGCTTCGGAACATATTGACTGGGATGAAATTTTTGAGGCCCTTTTTTTTCTCAACGACAAAAATTGCTGAACTCAGAATGAATTCCTCTCGCCGAAACCTGACCAAATCGAACGAAACATTTTTAAAATAGATAATGATCTCCAGTGTATTTTAGTCTGTTCTCAATTCTTTCCTTGTTTTCAAAACCTCCTGCCGATTTTCATCAGGTTTTTCAACACTTCAACCACTTCAAACTAAGTTTCTTAAAAACTCGTTTAAGACAGGTTTGGAGGAATTTAATATGCCTCTCTTATTAGCAAAACACTCATATTACCTATGAAATTAATATTTTCCAGTAAAAATTTCATTACAAGGCATCAATTTTGTATGTATCAAAAAAACTGAATCGATACAGCATGGTGGTCCAAACTCTTAACCAGAAAAGGCATGATTGTGCAATTATTATTCGCAAGTCGGTTAAGATTTCAAAAGCGGATTTGTCGGACGTGTCGGCAATGTGATGTACGGACGAGTCAACATATTTATGTAAAATTACATGAGCGGCGCGGTTATATCCTTTCCATAATTGTGCTAGTGTAATGTAAGTTTATTCATTTCATTAGCTTTTAAAAAATTGCGACATAACAATAAAATTTATTCCTGTACAAACAAAGCAAATGAGAGTGTTGAATTTTCACCCTCTTTTCAAATTGTAGACTCATTATCTAGCCTATTTTGCTCCAAATTGCTTTCCAGCGAGTCAATCGTTACCAAAAGTGTCTTTTTCTTTTCATAAGCAGCAAGAACCCTTGAAATTTCGTCAATTGATTCAGCGACTTTGATTGAAATCGAAGTTACGTTTGGCTTCGGAACAGCTGATGGTCCAACCATCTTCTTTGGTGGCTGCTGATATTCTGTTTTTTTATCAAGATATTCTTGATTTTTTTGTTTCATCTCTGTTTCTCGGTCAATAAATGTCGCTGAAGCATTAGTTCGGCTACTCTCGTTCGAATTTAACCGCTGTCTTCCGGTTTCAGGCACTTTGCTGTTTTCCGTGACTGAAGGCGTTCTACTATTTCCCGAAAAAGAAGGCGCTTTGCTGCTTACTGATGACGGAGAAACCATTTCAAATCCTACTTTACTGTTCACAGAAGAAGTAGCTCCTTGTTCTGCACTTATAGCTGAATTGCGTCTCAGCGGGTCAAGAAGCGGGGTTGAAACCAAAGAAGGTGTTGCCTTGTTGATTGTTTCCATCCACAAATTCATGACATTCTCATCTGAAAACTGAAGTAGCCATTGCGTCGGAGTCTTGGACCCATCAGGTGAGATACACATACCAGAGACACGCAAGATCGTCTGATTCTGGGTGCAACCGTCCACCAATAGAACAGATATTTGGAAAGAATCAAGCTCAGCATTTTCTGCATACATGTACATTTTTCCGTCTTTGGTCAGAACAAACAGACGACGAGACCATGATTTATTGTGCGCATTAAATTTTTGCAAATGCTCTGAGATACTGAAGAGGAAAGTAAGACACATCTGTTTCAGAAGAATTACATACTTGTTCTTGTAAACATCTTGCAAAAATACAAGTGAGCCAAAAGCTTCCGCTCTGGTTGACGATGGATCAATCTCTAGTTTTGCAGTGAAGGCGCTTGTAATTGAGTTGATTGCGGTCGAGAACTTTGATTCAGTTAAGTTCCCTCCACTTCTGGAATTACCACTGGAAACTGCAGAAGCTAGTGGTGAATCACGGTTTCGAGCTTGTCCACTTGATGAAGCCAAAAATGGTTTGCTGTGTCTTGGTGTTAACATCATAAATTTTCCTTCACTTTCTTTTTCTATTTCAAAATGAAATTGATAGGATTAGTAGTGAAAATTTTGCTGATTTCCAAGGAAAGGGGTAAGACACCACAGCCAAACTAAGGCAACTCACAAATCAAATATAAAGTTAACAATAAACTGGAGCTCTTCTATAACACCAGCATCATTTGCTGTTAATTTTAAGTGAACCAATATAAGAAAATAATTAAAATAAAGAACAAGATAAGCACAGATTTTGTTTACTTTTTGATGAAGACAAAAGAAACAGATTGGAAAATGATGCTGAAACAAAGCGCTCACAAAAAAAAAACAATCAAACACAGCAAGAAAAGTCACATATCACAACAATATTAATAGAGCCAAAATTTAATTCCACCTAGATCCCTAGTGCATTTCGCATTGAATCAGCCTTGGCCAAAAGTGCTTTTTTATGCAAAATTTCTCGCTCAACCTGCTCTCTCGCAAGTCTTTTTTGCTCCGCCGCGATTTCAGCAGCAACCTTTTGCCGCTGCTTAATAGCTTCCGGGCTCATCATCTTTTTTTGAATTTCCTTCTGTGAACTCATATACTCTTGGTATCTTTGATGCATAAGCGCAGCTCGATTTTCAAAACCAATACTAGTCGAAAAAGCTGGTACAGAAGAAGACGGCGACGAAAAAGATTGTGGCAAATTTTTGGTTCCAAGTGACCGCGAACGCGACAAGGTGGTATGTTCAGGTGCCACGTAATGGCCAACACCACGGTTCTTAACATTCGAGTCTGCCGACAAGGTACGCTCCATTAAAGGCTCGAGTTTTATGCTTCCGCGCTCGTTAAAAACTTTGCTCATTGATTGGACCCAAAGTGACATTGACGCCTCTTCTGGAAACTGGAGGGTCCATTGAACCATTGGCAAGGATCCATCGGCAATAGCGCAATCACCAAATACGTTAAGAGCTAAGGTTTGTGGTGTGTCGAGTGCAGTTGTAGGCTCATAACCTTCCACGCTAAGAATTGCAATTGGAGACGAGTTTGATTCTGCGTCGTCCTGATACATATAGATTTTTGCATCTTCAGAGAGGACAAAAAACCGATGCTCCCATATTTGAGAGACCACGTTTAGTTTTTGCAAATGCGCGGGGAGGCTAAAGGGGTGAACAATAAAAGGAATCACAAATGCGCCGTAAAGAAAAAGAATATATTTTGGAAGTGACTCACGTGAGTTGAGACTTTTGCAGTTGACTAAGGGACATGGCACCAACGGGAGTAACAGCAGTTTCACTTGGGCTATTTGAAGAATCAGATCCACGCTTATTTTTGAAACTGCTTGTGATTGAGCTATGTCGACTGATAGACGGTGTGGCATCTGTTTCGGCCGCGACTGATAATGGCAATGGGTGCGAAGTTTTCCGTGCGACATTTAGGTTTAGCGGTGCTGGAGCAATGAATTCAGCTGGAGATTTTTTAAAGTCTTGTATTGTTCGCGGAATCGACTTGCTTCGTGGAGACATTGTGGGTTTCTGTATTTTTTGTTTTTCGATTTTTCTTCAGATCTCTTCATAATCTCTTGAGAGATTTCTCCAGGCGTCTTATTTGATTATGAATTGCTCACCAATTCTTTTGTTCTGAGGCTTACCATATTATTTAACAAGAATTCGTTGATTTCATGTTGCCGTTGCCGTGTCTCTTTGTACAGTTTTTATGAGACAGAAGCAATCAAAACGTTTGCGGTTTGCCACGTGCCGTAATGAAAAATTGTTGGCTCATGGTTAAAAAAAATTCAAAGAAATAACTCCGCGTTCGATGGAATCTGATCGAATTCCAGCTATTCCGACTATTCCGGTTTAAAATTAACTTTTAATTAAAACCTGGATCTCTTATGAACAAAAATTTCGAGGACTGGCTATTGCCAAGAATCAAGAGTGCCACCTGGAGCAAAGCATCAGACAACCTTCTAGAGGTTCAAAATGAAACAACTATAAATATTCTTGTATTTTTTATGTCACTACTATTCTTACAATATTTGCCAAATGAAAAAGATCATTGACAAAACACATCAAACAAAAGACATTCCACCATGGAAGTAAATATCATCCTTCCTTTTCTTTATCTTTTCTCGCTTCGCTTGTTCTTCAGAAGAGCTTCTCGCTTCGTTCTCTAGCATGCGCTCTCTTTCTTCTTGCCCGCGTATTCTATCCAACTCATCCTTCTTGGCCAGATACGCAGCCCGCTTTTTGTCCCATTCGTTAGTCTGTGATTGCACATACAATTCATGCATCCTTTTCATCTGCGCCTTTCGTTCTTCACTGATTTCTCCAGCTGGAGCAATTTTTTGATCCCTTGAACGTGTTGTGGTAGCCGAAGTTGTCGCAACCAAAGCTTGGCTTTCATCAAGCGCCTTGTTTACAATACTAGTCCACATATGGAAAGTATCTTCATCATAACACAGCACTGTCCATGCACTGGAAGGACCTTGAAAGCGTAAAACGTAAGCATTGTCGATTGGACTGAATACACCAACGCAGCTGGTGACGGCAAGAACGTCGAGCGGTGCAGTATCATGCACACTTGAGGAAAAGACAAACAGCTGCAAATCCGGCGTAAAGACGTAAAAGAGATATTGGTGTGGGTCTTCATGGCGTGGGAGGTATCCAGAAACTCTGACAAAAGTAAGATCAATGAAAATTTTCAGCTGAGTTGCGGGTTGGAAACAAGAAAACAAAGCATACGTTGCTTGACTGAGGAGTTGGTTAAGAGAAAAGAAACTCAGTGGGCGAGATGTTTGACTGTTCAATGATCTGGTGCGGGTGAGACTAAGACTTGGCCTTCGCTGTAACTGGCTGGAATAATTGTTGCGTGATGAAAAGACACCGAAAGTGATTGACGATTGCGATGGACTGGGCGGCGTTTCAAGGCCCGATGTATATGAATCAGAGTAATTACTCTTTACGCTGTTTAGTCGGCTTCCGGCACCGACCGACTGAGAGCGAGACGATATCTTCCGTTGTAATTCCATCTGTAATTTACAACTTCCTCTCAATTTTTCAAATACAAATTTGGTGATTCAATTCCATTAACTCAAGCCCAGCACTTAAATCAGATGTAGCAAATTAATTTGTACAGTATCAAGTCTTGCGAAACTTCAGTGCTATTTTAGAGTTCAATCAAAGAAATTCATAATATTTTCACAATTGATTACAGGGTGACAAAATGAAACTGGTTTCCCACGCAGACACATCCTGAGTCAGCAGTGAAAGCAATTTACTCAGTGCCTGCAATTATAAATAAATTCTTCTCTTCACTCGCTGAGGCATGACGCGAAATGATTTTACCTTACCCTGTGAATGGACATGTGACTCCTTAAAATTAAAAAGTTGCAAATTAACCCCGGACGAAAAATATGCATTCTGAACATGTATTTCAAAATTGACAAAAAAAAGAACGGTCTGTACATTGAAAGTACAGACCCTTAAAACAGCAGTCGCTCAGCACATTGCATGCTCTCTAACATCCTTCTACACTCTGTGCTGCTGCCCTAAAGATCAAACAACATTTTCACATTCAGAATTTGCAATTTCGCACACTTGGCGCTTACTACTTGATGTTCTGGTACACTCTGTCAAAATCTTCAGGTAAGTCCTATCAATTGAGATTATATAACTTATACTGTCAAATTGTAAAATACTGACTTGCTTTTCAGAGATTGAAAACACTTTCTTGACTAGCTGCTCCAGGTACCAGTCTTTTCTAATTGCCATCAATGCTTCAATATGCTGTCTGGTACAGTTTAACAACTGATTCAAAAACTCACCTATGTATGTACTACAAGATCTTCTGGCCCTTCAAGATCTACTTCTTTTCCATAACTTTTACAAATAGATTTAAAACTGTTGTGTAGTATGTAAAATTTTTCCAATTGCAGCAGGCAAACATGTAGTCTACAAACAATTGATCAACTGTCTTTGCAAAGCTGACACCATTCAAAAGAAACCAGACAATCTGCCAAAGAAGAGGATCAGGGTATTGAATCTTACCAATTCTGTCTATGATAATTGTGTTACTTTGGCTGAAACCACCATTAACCGTTATAGTCCATCCCATGTATTTTAAAAAAAATTTTCAACCCGTTAAAAATGTTGGATTATGTTACTCTTTCTTTCGCTAAATCCTTTTCTTCTTGTGCCTGGGAAGGAAATTATTATAGCCAGTTATGCTACTGTCTTTTAAAACCACTCTCATGGACCCAACTTAAATTAATATTTGGAAAATCAAAAGGAAGGAGACGAATGGATAATATGAGGTTATATTAACCATTTTATCAGACAAGGCTCAAAAATACTGAGAAGGACAAAAACGAACAAGAAAAAGAAGAAAAAAGAAACCTCAAAACGGTACATGACACATCACCAACACATCGTTCTCAAACCCTTTTGGTCTTGCAAAAGTCAAATCATGAGCCCCTTTGGAATTCTTTCCTTTCCTCTCTCCTGCCTCTTTTCGCGCAGCCTCCAATTCCGACGATTTCCGACTCACAGTGTCTTCATCGTCCTGCGTGCGTTTTCGCTGCTTCTCAAAAGATGCAACCCGTGCACTTTCGTCTGCAACAGCCTGTGTGCGAATTCGCTCGATTTCCGCCTTCTTTGCTAGAAACTCGGCCCGTCGCCGTTCGCCGTCCATCTGCTGTGTTGCTACATAGTTTTCATGCATCCGCCGCATCTGCGCCTGCCGCTCTTCAATACTGACGGTGCTGCGGGCGGATGCCATTGAATTTGATCGCGCCATTGATATCCCAGAATACGACGACACACCGCCTGTTGAAGACGTTATGGAAACATGGCGCGCGGAGATATCAGATGCTGTCGTGAAGATTGACGAAGAGACTGACGGTCTAAACGAACTCGGTGTTGCAGTTGATGTGGCAGTAGACCGTATGCTGTTTGATCGACTATGACTGCTGCTGCCAATATCGAGTTTGAGGTTGTGAGAGTTTTCAACAACACGGTTAATGCTCCGAGTCCATAGCAATGTCGTTTGCTCTTCGTCGCTGGTTAGAGTCCATGTTTGATTGATTCCTGGGACTTGGAGAACAAAAAAAGAGTTATCAGAAGCGTCAATGTTCGCTACGCAGGATGCGCAGACGTTGAGTGTGGCGACGGGAACTGCGGACTGATCGAAATTTGTTTTAAATGCATATAGTTGCGAGTCTTCTGTTAACAGAAAGAATCGTGGGATTGATGATCCGTCGGGTTCCAGCTTAGTGAGATAGCCAGACATTCTGTAAAATTTTTTTGTGGTTTGATATCAGTTTAAGTTTTTCATTATAAAAAGCCGGATAGGCAAGACATGGTGATTTTACAAGTAAATAATGAGGGAATGTTTTGCTTACATAGCATAGTTTGACAATTGCAACTGACCAAGAGTCACAGACGACTGAATCTGGGGAGAAAGTGGAGTTGCATTTTTGGAATGGGTCCGAGGCTTTCGAACAATATTAGAACCAACAGACCGACTGCGTGCAACAGGAAAATTCAGTGCACGAGATTCTGGAGGTGCACTAGTGCCGAAAACAGATTCGTTTTCATCCGCAAAACTGAAATCGGCGAGCGAATCAATCAACCCGTTCAGCTTTGTTGATGAAGCCAGTTTGTCCGAAACATTCCGCGATATTGACGTGCTTGGATATTGCGAGTATTGTTGCCAGCTTGCGTCTTGTAGTTGCAGTTCCTGCATCTTTCTGAAAAAGAAAAAGAAAAATTTTTCACTTGGGGTGGCGTTTCTCAAGGGAATTAGAAGAAGTGATATCACGTGGGCTAACGATAAGATCTCACTCTGCGTACTGCAGCCCTGAGCTCGCGTCACGCGCTTGTCACGTTTTCTGTTTATACAATAACTCATCGTGACTGCCTAGGTTTCCCCACCTTTAATGAATCAAACTGCTTATCAAAAATTCAATATGGGAAGACGCAAAATTTTATATAATCATATACTCAAACTTTGTTCAAAGACCATGCCAGCCGTGAGAAAACACTCTTGCTCGAACTAACGTTTTTAACTTTCCGGCGTTTCTCACCTACTCCATCTTTGCCAGCTTTTTCCGCTGAATGTGGCTTGGCCAACATTAACTGTGGTATATCGTTTTTATTATCTGGTATTTGTTGTGACTGCTGCTCTTGTGAACCAGCATTCTCCGTGCTATTAATCAAAACTTTTGCGGCCTGTTTCTCTCGGCGATATCGTTCCATCGCGTCTTTATGCATAGACATATATTCTTCATGCATAGCCTTCATTTGCGCCTCACGTTCCTCAGATTTACTACCATTTACACTGCCAGTACTTGACGCAGAGTTTGTATGCCACATTGAAACGAGATAAGGATTATTTCCGGACCCACCAACATAACGAATGTTGCCACTAGTGAATTTAGGAGATACAGTAGTTGGATGTTGTGCTTCGATGGTGTGATTGGCATTTTGCTTTTGATGATGGAAACCGCTAGTTTCAAGTGATGGGTATACTTTTGGAGTTGCAGGGTTAGAATACGTGACGGCAGAATCCAAAGAAAGTTGCGGTGATCCCGACCACAATTGTTTTGATTGATTTCTGTTATTGTTTCTGTTGGCATGGAGGATCCGAGAAATTGATTGGTGCCACATTTTAAGAGATGTGGCGTCGGAACACAAAAGATTCCAGGCAACCACGTGGCTGTCAGTTGACGCAATAACAGCCGCAGAAGTAGTTGTGGTCGTGGCAGCGGTGTTAATTGCGGCAATGCCTATGAGGATAAGGATATTATCGGTGGGGTTTACAGTGACGCTGGATATCTGAAGTGACGCGATCGGGCGAGAAAATATTTCTGTGCTTGAAGTAAACATGTGAATTGTGCAGTCGACTGCTTCGAGGATGAAATATTGTTCAATCCATTGCGACGGCACAGATTCCATGGAGATGTTGTTTGGTTTTATCGAGAGGAAACCTGAGGTTCTGTTTGATTTTGTGGGATTACAGAATCGAAGATATGACGTAATGGTCACTGGAAATTCTTTGATATTACACAAACTCACGTCGATAAAGACAATTGTAAATCAGCAAGAGTCACTCCTGAATAATAGCCACCGATCCGGATCGCCGCTGGTGTATGAGGCTTTTTTTTCACAGATCCCGTGTAAATAATTTGCTGACTGCTTGATTCTGCGCTTCTTCGACGAAAGACATCTTCCGCAAGAGACGCGTGTGGTGACGTTGACGAGGATTCCATAGACGGCCGTCCAGAAGCGACATTAGTTGCAACCGAACCAACTACTGGTGAAACAATAACAACTTCTTGACGGGAATTGGTTGCAAGAGAATCAAGCAAATCATCCAGTTGGGCCGATATTGTATTGAGAGTGTTTGTACTTGTTGTTTCTCCTCTTACGATCTTTCCGTCGGTACTGTTGGTTGGCATTTTTCCTTCTTTTTGTCATGTTTTTGCTCGAATTATTGAAACTCTGAAAAGAAGTCTACTAAGTAAACTTTGCAATTGTTCTGAAGAACTCAAAAAAAATATCACACAGCAACACAGTTACCAAAACTAAAGTGACAAGCAACACTTGAAAATGTTGCCAAAGTGATTCGGGATTGCACAGCCCAACATAAGTGATGGCAATAATTGGCAAAAAAA
>JADGJH010000070.1:0-21844 GCA_027596945.1 Physocladia obscura
TCTATTAATTGGACAATTTCTAATTTTCTTTTGTTTTATCTTCTTTCTCTTTCTTGTATTCTCTTTGGCTCTTTTTTCATTTGTTTTTGGTTTCAAATTTTGGAATAAAAAATATTTCTGTTGATTTTTTTTAAAAACCCAAAAATCAGATTGAGAGGCATAATAGAAGCTTGTTTAAAAAAATTGCCCAGTAAATTTTTCCAAAGGAAAAAAACAAACTGTTGTGAAAATGTACAGCAACAAATCAAAACAGGCTGCACAACATCAACGCGACATTCACAGGAGGCAACGCTGATGTGTGCAGCACAGGACACACACCAAGCATAAGCTCAGCTGTTCACAGTGAGTTTTGTCATTGTTTTTCTTAAATAAAAATCTAATTAATTGTGATTTATTATTTAAAATAAAACAAAACAAAACAAAAACAGCTGCGCAACGTCGACGTTATCCAGGAGGATTTACGCCAATTTGTGCAGCATGCAGACACCTGTCAGACAGCAGAGCCGTTTTGGCCATTGTCTGTCTCTATTTATTTAAAATAAAACTGTAAAATTATTATAAAAAACTGATCAAAAAGAAAATAAAACAGCTGCGATGCATCAGTATTTGGCTGCTGGCAGCCGTGCTGATGCGCAGTGTGCAGAGATCCATCAGGAGATGGAGCCAGCTGCACCAGCTGTTTTTCCTCTTTGTATTTATTTTAAAATAAATTTTATCTTTATTAAAATAAAAACACAAACAAACTGAGTGTGACAGCCTCTAGGCACACATCCAGATTTGTCACCAACAGATCACATCCACAGTTTCCAAAAGCTGTGTTTTGAAATCTGTACCTTTGAGAATAAAAAACAAAAAGAACATTAATAAAAGAAAACTCCAATCACTCACTTGGATCATCTTGCACAGGGCATGACTTGCGTAGTAGACCAGGGTAGAGAGCTGGAGTGATCCTAGCTGGCGCAGCATCATTGGCAACATTTGGTTCCGACTATTTTGTTTCAATTAATTTTCAGGAGTGAAAATTTTTCTTTGTTACAACCAGTCGGCTGACTACAGCCACCAGTGCCAAGAACAAGCAAGTTGAGGCAGCCTAACCCTGTCAGTCCTTTGCCGAATGGTTTAAGTATATCAGTGGCCATGACAGAAAGAGCCTAATTGGCATTGTGTTAAATAAAGTTGTTTTTTCAGTATAGACTTTAAGCAGCTACATGGTAAAATACTGACAATGACAACAAGGTGCTGATCAAACTCCCCATACATGTTCAATGCTGACTGCATTATATGCTGACACAACTAGTTTGTGACAGCAGAAGCAGTAGTACAAGACTGGCTCCTTACTTTGGGAATTTGAGCTATTTTTTGGATCTTTCTAAAGGAAGCAAAAAGGGAAAATGAAAGGACCCCAAAAAGTGTGTAATCACTAATCAAGTAAAATCATGGGGAATTTGAAATGGACTGATTAGGCATGAAAAAGGCTATAAGAAGGCTGTTGGATTTTGACTTTTGAAAACATTCTAAAATAAAGAACTCTCTACCCATAACTACTATCAAGCTTAAGGCTCACAACAATACTAAGCCTTACAACTCAAAAACCAACATAGTGATCTATTTTCAGAATAATAAACAACAAGTTTTACCAAAATTATCACAGGTCCCATGTAAACAATTCAAACAGAATCTGCAGGCACAGGATTCAACAGGTTTTGGGGGCTTTTGAGTCAAAAATTCATCAATTCTACCCCAGCTGTCATCAGATCACATTATTGCCACATATTTTGCAGAATTTTATTGTGGGGCCATGTCCCACAATTTATCACACTCTTCACTTCCTAACTTCAAATTTCAGTAACTTTGCTGCAGTTTTCTGGCTCCAATTTACACAATCTGACATATTCAAGTTCCTCAGGAAGACTGCTATATGGGCAAAAACCTGATCAATATGCAACAACTTTCAAATTCTTCAGTATGACTTTGGTACTTGTAGCATGAGTTTTAATTCTGGGATTTGTGAGCAAAATGTTTCTTTATTATGGAGTTTTGAACATATAAAGTAATGTAAACTAATAAGCTGAGAATGGTATACCAGGTGTTTGTGAGCAAAATACTAATCACAACATAAAGTCCATTTGCAGTAAGATTTCAGAAGAGTCTCCAAAATGTTCTGATCAATGTCAAGTTGGCATTTTCCAAGGATAAAAGCTCCTTAGAAAATTCCCAGCGTTTGCAATGGAGCTGTGAAAATTCACAGGTAGCTAGGGTGACCACCTCATCTGCAGGGCAATCACAACTACATTTGTATTTGGCACATTTAGTTTTGAAGAAACACATTGGATTACATGGGATTATGTCAGCAAGTGTATTGATTTCTGTAGGTTTGTCAGCTTCAAGTTTGTTAAAGATGCTTTCAATGCTTGGGCTGCTCAAATATTCACTTATTTACTGTGTTTTTTATTATGAATAAATACTGTCTTATTATATGCTGTTCAAGGTGTTAATGACGAACTGGTATCCACCAGTATTTCCACTAGTGAAATTTCTGTTTCATATCAATATGGAACACTTTACGTGCACAAGGTGAAAAAATCAGTCAGTGTAATCAATCTTCTGAATTTTGGTGCTGTTCTCTAAGCATCTCTGTTTTTTGGCATTCCATAAGCATGATCAAAACGAAATTAGTGTTGTTGAGAGCAGCATCTATAAACAAAATTTACTTCGAATCAAGTAGCCTTTTATTACTACGAAGAAAGAAACCAGAGAAAAGCCGTCGAAAGAAATTTCTAGGTCAAAAACTGTTGTTCTTTGATGTGATTGTTTTTTGTTATTTTTTCAATTGGATTGAATTGCAGAAGTTTTTCTGGCCGTTGAAGCAACACTTTTCTTCGACCGAAACGAACAAACGGAAAGAAACGGCAACGTGTGTTACCCTCGAAACAACCCTTGCCGATTCATTGCATCGATTGCGACTGACAGCATCTAATCCAAGTCCGCTTGCTACATAGCTCCGGACATCGAACACAGGCATCGAATTGAATCGAAACTTGCAAGCGGCTCAAAAACACTCCAAACAAGCCAATCCGAGGTATTATTGCATCATAGTTCAACATCAATCTTGTTACTGCTTTCTTGTTGTCAACCACCAACCTTTTTTTCTTCTGTCTTTTCAAGACCTGAGCTCTCTACACTATGAGTGACCCTAATCTTGGCCTGATATCTGATGGCCCGAATTTCCTGGTGGCCGGAAATGCTGCAGCTTCTGCTAACAACGGAGGATTACCGTCAACTCACAATGCTGCAATGAGAGGCGGAGGAAACGCTAATATGAATGGACTTGCTGGCATGATGGGAAATCCAATGGTTAACATGGCGAATATGATGGGAATGCAAAATATGATGAATATGAACAATATGGGCATTGGAAATCCTGGCGCAGGTTTTGGCCAATTTATGGATCCTCAGCAGCAGATGATATTCAGGCAAAATCTAATGCGCCAACAACACTTCCAATCACAGCAGTTTCAGTTACAACAATCACAAGCGCAGCCGCAACAACAAACGCAACAAATTCATGCTCTTGGAAATGCTCCGAAAGCCAATTCTGTATCTGGTTTCAGTAACAGCCCTTTACAACAAACAAATCCAAATATACAATCACATTTGATAGGTAAGGTATTTTTTAGCTATAACATCCATATTGACAGATTAAATACAGCTACAAATATGAATGCTTCAATCCTTAATAGTCCTGGTGCTATGATGAATAATGGCTTGGCGAATGTAAACGTGAACGGAATCATGAATCAGCAGCAATTTTTACAAGCTGCCAAAATGCAAATGATGCAACAACAACTCTACCCTCAGCCATTTCAAATACCCCAACCGGCTCAAATTCCTGCGAATCTTGGCTTGCAAGTTAATGCGGCTTCGCGAAGCTTATCCAACGACCCAAATATGGCCAAGGCAACAGTGGAAGAACGTAGAACTGTGATGCGAAACTTGTGAGCTTTTCGTACTGGCTGGTATCTGTGTTAATCTTTTTTACAGAATGATGCAATTGCCATCAAACGACGAAGTAGCCAAAATTCTTGCAGAGTGCGAAAGTCAAGCCTATGAGTTTTCTCCTTCAAAAGCTGCTTATTTGGATAAAATGGCTCTCCATCTGGAGATGTTGAAAAACCAAAGCGGTAAGACTTTTTTTAAATCACAATGCATAATTAAAATATGTTTCAGCTGGTCAGCAATCATCGTTACAGCAAAATACGACGAGTCCACAAGCGCCAATCAATGTTAATCTATCGGGAACAAATCTCACTGTCAGTCCGCCAGTTCCAACTCTTAACAAACCGAACTCCTTGTCAGGAACACCTCCCCCAAATTCCGCTGGATTGAACTCAATGCCTGGCCTGCAATTACAAACGCAGGCACAACCACCGCGACTGCTTGGGCAATCATCTGACGCATCACCTCATATCAAGCAACAAGTTTTACAAACAACCCAGCAGAACATGTTTAAGAATTTACAGCAGAAACAGTTGCAGCAGCAACAACAACAACAACAACAACAACAACAGCAGCAACCATCTGCGCAGCAACATATTTCGTCTCAACAACAAGCACAGTTTTTGCAGCATCAAAAGGCCACACAGCATTTGCAGCAATTGCAGCAACAGCAGCAATTAATGATCAACCATCAAAAACTGATGCAACAAAATTCAGTGCAATCATTTCAAAATGGAGGTATAGATGATGCTGGGAGTCCAAAAGAAACTGTCAGGCCAACATCTTCCAGTTCATCTCCAAAGGATGCTGATAATGGAAATTCACAAGGAATCATCATGGAAAATTCGCGGAATAGTTCTGGATTTGGTAATACACCGCAAGTTCAGCAAACATTGCAACAAATGGGAATTCGACATCAGGCACAGCAGCAACCGCAACTCCCACCTCACCTTGGACAACGGATTCAAGAATTTCATTTGAAACAGGCGCAACTTCAGTCACAATCTCATCAAATGACACCTCAACAATTCCAACATATTCAGCAGCAATTGAACAATGAACAACTATATTTACACCAGCAACTACAACAGCAGCAGCAACAGCAGCAACAGCAGCAGCAACAACAAATGTTACAGCAACAACAGCAACAGTCACAACAGTTCAATAATTCGATTTCAGCTTTGCCTTTCGTAAATTCAAGCGTAAATGGTAGATCTGTTGTTGGAACTCCTGTCGCTACCGGAGTTGGCAATGAAACGCATATATCTTTAAATCCTGCTTCTCCACAAACTCAAGGAATGAATCAATTGCAGACCAAATCTGTTCCAATTTCTGGAAAGGAGATTTTAGGCAGTAATGGATCAAAGCCGGATGCTTCGAAACAATCTACATCACCAGATGGTGAAGAGCAACAAGATTTAGCTGGGTCTCAAATGCAAGCGAACACGTTTGCATCTAGTCCGTCAGGTAGCACTGGTGGGCCAGATCAGAGTAATGGTGTTTCATCTAACATGAATGGAGATGGTGTTGCAGCAGGTGGTTCTGCAAATGGGTCACCTAATGGCTCTATGAATGGTGGAAAATCAGACAGTGTTTCTAAGCAAATTCACTTGACTCAAATTTCAGGAATGTCTGAAGCTGATAAGAATGAAGTCCGGGAAAAGGTTGCAATTCTTTCTACGTGTTTTTTCGCTCATGAAGTATTTTTTTCAGATGAGCCAAATGTATCCGATGTTCCGTTCAATGGAATTCTTGACTGGAATTTTATTATCTGTGAATGGAGAAATTGAAGCAGAAAAAGTTAGGAAGTTGAACGGAATGGTAAGTTTTTTGTTTGTTCTTTTAAAATTTAATAATTTTTACTTGAAAGAGGGAAATGATGCAGAAACAATATGAAGGCTTACCGGACAATGTATTCTACCTTCGCCCAGAAACTGTTCGTTTGTTGCAGGATAATCTGATCAAGTTTTTTAACTATGCCGATGATATTTTGCGCACCCAAAATTCGCACGGAAATATGATATCTGGAGACCAGACCGCTGGGTCAGATGCAAATATTCAGAATGGGATTTCAGTAGATACTAGTAATTCATCATCCACGACTTTGGTGAATTTGCAGTCGCCTTCTGCTACAACCAGTGTAGGTATGCGAACTGCTCAAAGAAATGGGCAAGTTCAACCAAATGGTCACACGCAACAAGTTCATCAGCAGCAACAGCATTTACTGAGACTTCAGCAGCAGGCTCAGGCTGAACATCAACAAGCAGTGCAACAGCAACAGCAACAATTGCAACAACCGCCGCTTCAGCAGCAAGGAGCTGGACAACTTGCTGAACAAGTTTCAAACGCATCTAATCCAATTATTCCTTCAACACCACGAGCGTCTCCCCGTACCATGCCTGGCTCTCAACCTAATCAAAGACTTGTGAGTGGTTTAGGTTCGGCAAATTCGAATCAACCAAATATGCTCGTCAATCCAATTATCCAGGGTTCTGCACCTCAACAGATGAATTTGTTCCAACCAGCTGCTGTATTACCTCAGCAAACCGGTCAAATACAGAATGCAGCTCATCTCGCCCAAATTCAACGTTTGACTAATCCGGGAAATACTCAGATGTTATTGCAACAACAACAACAGATGCGTTTACAACAGTTTCATCAACAGCCTCAACAACAATTGCAACAACAGCAATTTTTAATTCAACAACAGCAACAGCAACTGCTGCAGCAACGGCAGATCCATGCGCAACCAAATGGAAATATCCAAATGAACCGAGTTATGTCTAATTCATCTGGTATTGTTTTTGATGGTCCAAGTGCCGTTAATACGCCTGCTGGAATCCAGAATGTTGTAGCGCCTCCAGCAAATGTTCACGAAGCCGCGCCAGCTAAAGTTGCAAAGGGAGGTAAGGCTGCTAAGATACGGAAAGCTGCAGCGCCAACCAAAAAGCAACTTGCGCAGATGGCAAAAGAAAAAGAAGCGCAGGAAAAATCGGATGCTGCATCAGCACTTCAGCAGCAGCAGCAACAACAGCAAATACAACAGCAGCAGATTCAACATCAGCAGCAATTACAAATCCAGCAATCGTTACAAGATGCCCCTCAGAACCGTCAAGGTTTCCAACATCAATTATTCCAACAAACCATTAATGCCCAGCAACAACAACTGTTGCACCAACAACCGCAGCAACAGCCGCAACTACAACAACCGCAGCCACAACAGCCGACTCAACAATCTCAACATGTTCAACATCAGCGCTTGAATACAGCCACAACTGTGAATCAAAGTCAGTATGTTGATACAATTCAACCTGAAGTTCAAGGAGAAAGCTCAAGAAATATTAACCGCGATAGTCAAAATATGACTGCCATTGATGATGTATCCTTTTGGAATAATAGTGCTGGAGAAAATGTGGAGAGTAATAAAAATTTACAGGAAGAAGGTTTGTTTTCAGAAATTCTTAACTTTTTGATTAATTTTTTGTTTTCATCAGAATTTACGGACTTTTTCGATTTATCTCCACCGCCTTCACCATCGAAGGAAAACGGTAAAAAAAGAAGTAGAGATGGAGATGAAAGTGGAGCTGGAAGTAGCAGTGGCAGCCAGTCAGACGATCAGGAAGAGGCAGTTCGAAATGTGAAGGCGAAATTAAATTTTCCAACTCCAGGAAACCACATGTTTGAATTGAAAGAACAAAAAGTTACCGAAATCCAGTCAAATTTAACTGCAATAAACTCGAATGAGTCATCATCAGTTGATCTGGATGAGATGTTCAATCTTCCTTGTGAAACTGGCAAGATCGGAAATGACAAAACAGACAATTCCATAACACTTTTAGATGAAGAAATTTCACGGATATATTCGACTTTCGGTTTCTCATCTGAAAAGCATTTAATTGACGATTCTACCTTGATGGTTATCTCATCATCTGCATCAGGTGGAATTCGAATCACGTTTAGGATTTCTGCGTTGGATCGATATCAAAAGTTCCCTGTTTGTGAGTCTCTTGGAGGAAAAAGTAGTGGCTTTGTTGGGGAAAATGACTTCCTGCTTCCGGCACTGGAGACTTTTGACGTGACTGGCGAATTGAATCCTGCTCTTCGTGAAGTTGTCGAGGGCATTAATCAGCGAAGTGACCGATCAGTCTTAAGAATTTCTCATGTGATCGAAATATGCGATCTAGCCCTGCAACAAAACGCATCAACTGATCAAGATTCGCAAAATGCTTTCTTAGTAGACGACTTTGCAGAAGAGGGGTTTGGAGGATTGCCTTTTTCCACAGATTTATTTAGTTGAAATTTTGGAAATTTCATGCTTGGCCTTTTTTTTTTTTTTTGATTTTTTTTTTCTTCTTTTTGTGTGTAAATAAAAAATCCTCTTGAATTTTCTTTTTTTGCTTTGAAAATGGATGACGAAAGTGTTGTTGTTGCAACCACTGTGAATGGGGACACCGAGATTTCTACTTCACCGTTGGTTATTTTGACGATTTCTCTTCCGACGGTGTCGTCATCCCAGCTGAATGCAAATTTCAAGTTGGCGGTAAGTCACTGTTAGAGGTTCAAAGCATTTTTTCATTTTATCAAGCATAGGTTCCACCATTTACAACCTTAGGCGATATCAGAACACATATTGTTGATTCTCCGGAATGTCAATTCAATACATGCTTTTACCTGGCTTTCAATGGTGACCGTTTGAATGACTCAATGACTGTTGCCGATATTCCAGCCTTTGATCCCACAACCTGCTCCCTTTCAATAGTTACTGGTGAGAATTAAACACTGAAATTTGTTAACCCTATCGTTTCCCGTTTCTCTTTTTCTTTATTTTGTCTCTTACTAACTACCAAATACAGATGAGTTCAATGAACGCGAGGTCCGGATTCAAATTGGCAGATTACGCGAAATTCTGAGTGGATTTAAGTCTTCAACGACTTCATCGTTTGGTATTAACGTTGGAATCTCATATCTGATGGATGTTTCCGGCAGTCATGGTGAAGATATTTTTTCTGTTGATAATGATTAAATCAGTTTTCATTATCAGACATCAATGCGCCCTCGCAAAAAGAAAAAGTTGAGAAACCGTCAATACCTTTGATGCATCCATTTCAAGCTTATGACTTCGAATTGAACGATGAATTGGGAAATTTGGAAAGCTTGTTGCCAAAAATATCTGGAATTAAAGAAAATGATTGCTTGAAGTCATTGACTTTGTCTTGCTGGAATCCGCCTCCTATTCATCGCCGCAATTCTGGAGATATTATGTATCTTGCGGTCACGACAAATGAATTAGCATTGTTTCACATTACTTGTTCGGTCTATGGGTTCTACGTTTCTCGATCGACCGACAAACTGTTTGATCCGACTTTGAAAAACTTATCCGCGCCGACCCTTCCTGGAATACTCTCGCAAATATCTCCACAGTTCAAAACTAAATTTACAGCTTTGCATGAAGCAACTCAAAAGCGACACCCTCACACTTATTTACTTCCAACCACACTGCAAGCAACCCCGTGGATTGTCCCTGAGCCACAACACGCGCCAGACTGCAGTCGCACGTTAGATATCGTAATTATGGCCGCAGATAACTCCGATATTGTTGCTACCCGTGACTGGAATGAAGACTTATGCCTTGCAGCGGCTCTTCAGACAAAAAATGCAAGTGAGAAAGTAAATCGTGCTCAAACTCTTCATCGAACATACTCTGAGTTTGTTGATGCCGCAATGAAAGGAGTTGTGGCAATAGTGCAAAAGTACCTTGCGGGTTCCATAGGCGCGGTTAGCGGAGGTGGTGAAGCAGACGGACTTGCAGGGCAAATGTTTTTAAATGCTGGAATTTTTTACTCACTGGCTCGCGATCAAGGTGACTCATTTTCAAGAATTGGTGGTGCTGCGGCGGCGCATGTTGCTGTGTCAAAGGACGTTGACGGAGTTTCTAAAGTTGATGCTTTATGTGCTTCTGGTGGTGGAACTCTTGAATTTGGTGTCAACACTTTGGGAACTTGTGTCGTTGATTACAAGGGAATTCGTATTGTTGCGCAAACTGTCATTCCTGGCATTTTGAAAAGACAGCAGCCATCGGCGGCGAAGCAATCTGAAAAAGATATTACAAGTGGGGACGACATCCAAAAAGATCCGATTCCTGAAGTTATTGTTTATGGATCTATTGATTCAGGAAAGACAATTTTATCAGGCGCAGAGTTTCATGCGACCGCTGAAAAAATTGCATCTGTTTTGCATTTAGATGCTCATAAAGTTATCGATGCTTCTGGAGTTGAACACTTGTTGGCTACCCCATTGGACGTTAAAGGAATTGTGGGAAATGATGGACGCAAGTATTTATTGGACTTGAGTCGGCTAACTCCAGTTGATTTTCGATTCTTGGAGGAAATCGACACGAAAGATTCAAACTTTGCGCCATATCCCCACAGAATGCCTCTCTTGCGGCATGAACTCGTTGACATATTTTATGAGCATAAACTCGGAAAATACGTTCAAGAAAAGGCTGCTGCTGAAGGAAAAGATGAGATAGAGCTTCCAACTTGTAAGTTTTCCTCGATTCCTTGTGTGCTCACTTTTTAAAAATCGTACTTTTCATTAACTTCTTCAGTGGAAGAATTTGACGTCAAATTTAATCCGGACGCATTCTTACTACCGTGTGAGATTGAAGACTCAGAAACGGCAGAGCTTGAAAGCCAAAAGGAAAAAATTCGCGAGATTTCTAAATTTTTAAATGATACTGTGATTCCTGCAATGGTTTGTGATAATTTTTTAATCTAACTATGCCAATTTTATCCATAATTTCTTTTTCGAAGGCTTTAGAACTCGCCGCCAAACCAAACTCTGTTCCTCTTGACGGCGAGAAGCTGACAAAATTCTTTCATGATCGGGGCATCAACATGAGATATTTGGGCAAAATGACTGAAATTTTAGACACCTTTGACATTTCCGTCAAACCAGTTTTTTTGAGGGTTTGCACAAAAATTTATTTTAGCACGTAACTTAGATTTTCTTAATTTGTCAGGACCTTTTGATTCAAGAAATGGTGGCTCGTGCAGCGAAAGTTGTTTTGCGCGATTTGCTTCAAGAAATTCCTCTTCACCTTTCGTCTGAATGTGTTTCTCACTTTCTCAATTGTTTCTTCAATGGAAAAGATTCATCTATCGAAGTTTCAAAGCCAAAATCTGTCAAAAATTTTGCATTCTATGATTTGACTTCATCTTCTTTGGATGAAAGAATTCGTTTGGAAGTTTCGTCGAGGTTCCGATTTCCCTCCTCACAGCTTCCTGATAATCTGTTTATAAATCGCAAAGTTCTTCTCCTCCGTTCCATTTGCAACAAAGTGGGAATTCAAATCAAGGCAAAAACTTACCAGTTCAGTGATGTCCCTGGTGACTATCAGATTTTTGCAGCTTCGGACATTCTCAACTTATATCCTGTTGCCAAGTATCCTGAACCAAAGTGTGCATTTGGAGATGAAATCCAAGAACATGCATTGTACAGTGTACGACAAGGGGATAAGCAAGTTGCGCAAGAAATAATGACCGAGGCCCTAAATATTTTCGAGCAAGTTTTTGGGCCCGTTCATCAAGATGCGGCGAGAGTGCAGCGACAATTGGCTGTTATGCATCATGAAAATGGAGAGTATGAAATTTGCAAACTTTATCAGCGACGTGCATTGCTAATTTCAGAACGCTTGTCTGGCTTTGATGATCCGGATACTCTCCAGCAATATGTGAGATTCTTAATATATTATCTTTCAATTTTCTAATTATTTTTTTTTCTTCCTTTTTAATCAGTTAAATCTTGGATTCTTTGAGAGTTTAACAGGACACTATGAAGTTGGATTCAAATATATGCAACATGCATTAACTTATTTAAAAATGCACTGTGCTGGCAATTTTCATCCTGAGCTTGCTGCTGCCGATGCTCAGATTGCCATGCTGTTGTCTGAATCAAACATTGATCGGCCAACGTCGCTCAAATTCTTTGCTCATGCCGTTGCTATCTATGAAAAAGTAATGGGACAAGAAGCTGATCAAACGATGCGGGCCAAAGAATTGTACTTCAATTCGCTGCTCCAGAATGGAGATTGGATTCGTGCCCATGAAATCCACAATACAATGCAAAGATACAATCTGAGCAAATTCGCACAAGACACTGAAAAAATAAAAGAGATAGAAGCCAGCGGAGAAAAAGTAGCAGCTTTTTTGAAGCAAAGAGTTTTATTGGAGGTTTTTTTTCTTCTCCCGTTTTAATTTCGTTGCATTTAATTACATTAACTTGTTATTTTGATAGACTGAGAATGGAATTGTTGGCACGAATGCTCTGGAGTTCACGAACGGTAGAAAGGGAAAAGGAAAGGCAAACCAGCAAAAACTTGTTGGTGTCAAGAGCAACAATTCGAATATCCCATCGGAAACTGCAGCCGTTGCAGCTGGGCCGATTGAACCCAACAAGGGGCATTTATCTATTGATGAACTGATGAAATTTATTGATGGGGGAAAAGGGACTAAGAAGAAGAGTGGAAAGAAGGGTAAGAAACATAATTGACAGAACATCTCCCAAAGTTTTTTGGTTCCTTTTTTTTTCTTCTCTTTTCTTACTGGCACGGTGAAGGTGCAACTTGATTTTTAAGTATTTCAAAAAAGCCCATTTTTATTTTCTTTTCGTTTTACAAAATGCTTTAAATATTTGGGATTTACTTGGTACACACCAACGTGATAGTTAAAACTCTTGTTGATAAATCAAACTGAGCACCAACTTCATCAAGCACAATCGGCGCAGCAAGTTCAACTACAAGTGGTTTATAAGTTTTGCTGGCGATAGATCCTTTGACCGGTTCCAAAAGAAGAATTTCTTCTTCGACATCCAAATTAACATTTTCTTTAATGGTTGGCTGAGTAACAAAAAAATTCAAAAATATTACAGTAAGAAAATAGCATTGGTGAAAAAATAAATAGCAGAAACCAATTGGGGTAGTGAAATTCGAACGACAATAAATTCAGGAGCTGAACCCGCTGGTTCTAAAAAAATTTCATGAAAAGGCAAAACGGCAGGAGAGATAATATCAGATTCGCTTTTTTGAGAAGACGACAGAGTTTTCTGATTCTCAAGCGTATCGGCAGTATTTTTATCGATATTCAGTGCTCGTGATGTTGATACTGCTGATGATGGTTTAGGTTGAGATTTTGGAAGTTCGCTGATAATAGTTTTGGATTGTTTGCGAATCATATGAGTCGATATTTCGCCTTTTGCCTTAAGTTTCGGGAAAGTGACATCTATGATATTGTGTGTGCGGTAAGTATTTATATTGTGTGGTTAGATCGAATTGCTGGAAATAAAATTTTCAAAAACCTCGTGACAGAAAAAGATCATGTTTTGCTTCGATCCATTCGCAGCACAAAGTAACCATAAAAGCGTGAAAAGAACCATTTTTGATTGAATGTTGATAGGGGGTCGTGTTGCACGCAGCGTCGAAAACAAGGCATGGGGTACCAGCTGGGAAAACAAACGGAAAGTATAAGGTTAAAGGAGAAAGAAAGTAGAAAAGGAAATGGCACCTTTATCTTTATCAAGTTTTGGGTGGGATAGGCTCAAGGGAACTTTGAAGGAAACATTATCCTGGGCCAGCATTGCGCGCGAAACCTCCTCATAGTCCATTGTTGGCGGCGGGGGAATATCTGGTGAATGGCATAGGTTGATGAAGACTTTCATATTCAGCGGATAGTCCTGCTTGGGTTTGGTGAGGTGGGTTTTGATGACAATGCCGGGGCGCGGCTTGATGGACATCATGTCGTTTGCCGACAAGGAAGAGGACGGAGCCGTGTTATTGATGTTGAGATTGAGGCGGCCAAGGGTATCCGCTGTGGCATCTGTTGCGTGGATCAGTTTTGCTGTGTTGTTGAGTCACGGGTTATACCTGCGTGGTTGGGGAAGGGCAAGTTTGCGCTGTCGCCGGCCGCCTCTTCGCGCAGCAGCTGGTTCAGCATCGCAGCGGCCTCGGGGTTTTTTGCGAGCTGAGCCAGCAGCGCTTCGAGTTCAGCGGCATCGTTCTCGTCCGTCAATAGGGTGGCCTTGTTTTTGATGTTTTGTTGGTTTTCGCCGCCGCCCATGTTTTCGGCTTTGTCTTTGTCGCCGCGCAGCATTCGTGCAACGCTTTCTTCTGGGCTGTTTGTTGGCTCCAGCTTGGTCATCAGCTCTTTCTTTTTTTTCCTCGAACCAATTTCCATTGCTCAATTCATGTTTGGCCAGGCAGGTGAGAAACGGACAACGAAAATAACTCTACTCCATGTGCGAGCGATACTTTATTCAAGTGATTAATGCGATTCGTTGATATGCGCGTGCGTGTCTTTGTGTACCTATTTCGTTCCAGACGTACATCCTCTCAATTCTATTTTTCCCATTCCAGCTCAACAGCCAAACCTGTTTGGCCAGCCGCAACAACAACCACAACAACAGCCACAGCAGCCAGCGCAGGGCCTCTTTGGTGCCGCACCTGCCTCGGGTTTGTTTAGTGCACCTGTTGGATCTACTTTCGGCGCTTCGAGTTCGGCTGTTCCATCTACCAGTCTCTTTGGTACTCCTGCGTCCACTGCTCCAGCTATTGGATTATTTGGCGCGACTGCTACTGCGCCTGCCGGAGGTGGTTTGTTTGGCAGTGGTGCTGGAACTCAATCTTCAAGTTTATTCGGTGGTGGTACTGGCGCAAATACTACAGGAACAGGTGGAATTTTTGGAGGGACCAATGCCAGCAATTCCAGTTTTTTTGGCGCCCAAAAAACAAACACGGGGTTTGGCGGTCTTGGACAATTGACCAACAATCAAGCCGGATTCCAAAATCAACAACAACAACAACAAATGCAGCTACAGCAACAACCGCGTTCTATTACCGTTATTGATAAAATTAAGGAAATTCAAGGCTATTGGGATCCATCAAGTCCAACCTGTCAATTTCGAGTTGAGTTTGTTTTTTAATATCAATATTTCATAATCTCAATCCACATGTCTTCAGCATTACTTTTACAACATGGTGCACCCAAGCGAAGTTCAATTATACAGGTGTCCTCCAAGTCATGACGTCACTCTTTACCAACAAGCCGTTGAAGATAATCCTGATAAGACATGGTTTAAAATTACATTTTGTATATTTTTTTTGTCAACTAATTTCCCTCTAGCATGGTTCCTGTTTTGGCGATTGGTTTCGACGACTTGAAGAAGCGTATTTAAAATATTTTTCATTTTTTTTAAATTCACAACAAAAAATTGGTTGTTGGTTTTGGTTTAATTTGTTTTTTTTAAAAAAAAAAAAAAAAAAAAAGGAGCTTGCTCAAAGACTGACGGGAATCGAAAGAAAACATTATCTTGAAACGACTATAAAAATTGAAGAATACAAACGAAGACATGTCGAATTGGCGCAGCGAGTTTTGGGAGTGAGTGGAAAAGTACAAATTTTTTTCCCCTTTTATTGATGGTATTAGAAAATACTGATAGATGATGAAAGTGGTTGAAGTGTTGCGGAACAAGGGATACCCGATTCGTAGTGAAGAAGAATCGTTGCGGGCACGTCTCGAAGCAATGAGTTTACAGCTGAAGAAGCCTGCTCATTTCAGAGGCCGTATACAGGAACTTGAGGCTTCGTTGCGAATGCTGAAAGACACGAGACGTATGGAAATGATTGGAATTGCAGGAGGAGAGTATAGTAGTGAAGGAAATGGGTTTGAAGCAGGAGAGTTTATTAGCGAAGAGCAGGTCCGGCTGATTAGTGAGGTAGTTGTATGTTTTTGCTGTGATCCGTATTTATTTTTTTGAAAATGACAGGCGCTTGGAACAACTCAACAAGGACTGAGAAATTTAAAAGAAGTTGTGGACGAAGATATCAGGAATGTTGAGATAATGAACCGGGGGTACTCCGAAAGCATTTACCAAAAGTGAAGTTCTTTTAAAAATGTCCAGACCAAAAAAAGTCAAACAAATCAGTATTGGGCGGATGAACAAACAGAACGTCGAGCGAACAAGCAGTGCGGGCTCGGAAGGTACTCTGGCAGCAACTGATGTAGATGTAGATATGCTGGTGCCTGGTACACTGCAGTACCAGCATCAACACCAAGAACACGGGAAAGAGAAACAGCAATTGCACCCAGTACAACCACCACTCTCCCCACGCTTTAATGCACTTACGGAAATAAATGGCGTATCGCTGAAGCAATTCGCCGATGTGGGCGTTGAAATTGGAGCTGTTACTGCCAAAAACGGTGCGAGTAAAAACAGCAGTTGTATCGACAAGGAGAGCGGCACTGTTGATGGTCGAGTGCGAGTTTTTTTGCGGCTTCGACTCGCTCCACCTGCAGCTCCGCGGGCTGTGCATACCATCAGTGACAAACCACCACCAGCTTCAGCACAAACAATGCCAACAGCGACAACACCGAAGCAGCACGTGTCGCTTGTACCTGTTCCGACGCCTTCCGATGCTATCTACGCATTCGACCGCGTTTTTGGCGAATCCGCGTCGCAAGAACTTGTCTTCCGCGACACAACCCTCCCGCTTCTTTCGCGACTCTTTGCGCCCACCGCGACAGCGACCGCAACCGCAACAACGGCTCTTTTTCCACCGCCTTGCGACGAACTGATTATGGCGTACGGCCCCAGTGGATCCGGCAAAACGTACTCGCTTAACTCGATTCTAGGCAAATCGATACGGTTCCTATTGAATAAAATTGATGCTGTGACGCCAGTTGGATTTGACGTAAAGGCGCTTGGTATTTTTAAACCAGCGATGTGGAATGATGTTCAGATTGCTGAATCTGCGACAGATGTTGAGACGTTATCAAATCATGCAACCTGGAATGGAAATGGCGAGTGTTACACACTGTGGATATCTTTTATTGAGGTTTGTTGGCAAAGTTTTTTTTTTCTTTTCACTTATTTTTATATTTAGATCTGGAAAGATTTTGTAGGTAGCAGAAGTTGAAACCTTCACGCTTATTCACTTTGTTATCACACTGTCTTATTCAATCATTAATATTCTCTGTTCACAGTGTTATGATCTTCTCGATTCATCAGCCTCTGCTTCAAACTCAAAGGGGAAAAAATTGAATCAATATCAAGAGAATTTTGTAAGTTTTTACACCTTTTGGTTTTTATAATTGTATTTTCTCTGCTTTATATGTATATATTTATGGATAAATTTCAGATTTTTAAAGATTTGAAGGAAGTGCAAATAACAAGCATTGATCAAGGAATGGAGGTGATTGCACGGGTGCAAGAATCGCGACAAACAGCAGAAACAAAAGTTAATCGTGCATCTTCGAGAAGCCACTTGATTACGACATTGAAGCTTCTGAAATTTACTGATTTGAAAACTGTTTGTTTTTTGTTTTTTTTGCTTTTTTTATTTAAATAATGTATTTAACAGCCTCCGCGAATCAGTAGAATCGCGATCGCAGATTTAGCAGGATCTGAAAATGCGAAACAAACTGGCGCAGAAGGAATGGTTCAACAAGAGGCTGGAAAAATTAATCAGAGTTTGCATGTAAATAATATAGTATATATATATTAACTTCAAAAAATAAACCACAAAACAAATTATAAATAGTATCTTTCCGAATGTGTTAAAAGTATGGTAAGACTTCAAGAATCGCAATCATCGAAAAAGACAATTTCTATCAAGGTACATATCAAAGTAAAAACAAACGTTGAAATGAAATAATGATAATTTACAGGAAAAAGCAATTTTCAGAAACTGCCAATTGACAAAAGCGCTCTATCCGTATTTTCGTGCCGGTTTAGTCACATTTTTGTTCCACGTCAATCCGATTAACGAAGAACAGACCAAAGCTGTTCTCGATTTCAGCCAACAGTCATGTCAATTGATAACATTCAACCCAATAGTATCGTCATCCGAAATACATGTATCTTCATCTTTAGCTGCATCAAACTCGAAAAACAACCAAGAAGCTGTCACATCTGCACTTCTTGAAAATTCCACCCTTCGTGCTGAATTGATGCGCCTGCGAGTCCGAGCAACGACCGCCGAACGAGAGCGCGATATCGCAATAAAAAAAAACCGTGACTTGGACACGGTAGCAGTATCACTCCGAACGCAACTGCGCACACTTTTGGAAGCAAACGACAGTGAAGAGAAACGACGAACTCAAGAATACTTAGAAGCATTGGCAGAAAGTGAGTCGCGTGCGCGCGACAGTCAGATGCGTAGTGAGCGAGAAGTTGCAGAAAAGATGGAGAAGAAGCTTGAGATTGCACGGATGGATCTGGAGAGGCGGGAGGTTGAATATGATGAGATGATTCAAGTATTTGAAGGCGAAGTTGCGGTTTTGGAAGAAAGGATCCGGGAGCTTGAAGCCGATTCCGCTCGTATTGATGAAGATGGTGCACAGGTAATTTGTTTTATTGTATGTTCTTTGACATCTGATCCCTCAAAATAGTTTGCAAATGTTCCTGCTGTGTCAGCATTATGCCTGCAATGCATTTTAAAGAATCTAACGGTGTGTTATTTTTCCGTTTCGTCATTAAATTGGAAAATTTGCGAATTTGGTGTTAATAACAAACGAAACAACAGGTTGAAATTGAGACACAGACTGAATTTTCGTCGAATTCTGTCAACATTCAAACTGACGCAAAGTACAATGCCGTTTTTACCGAATGTTCAACGCAAACTAACGACTACTTGGTTAATTTCAATCAAGTAGATCCCATTGACAAAAACAAAAAACGGAAAATAAGCAGTATGGTCGGGGAAACGGCTATTTCAGAATCAATCCCTTCAAAAATTACCACACACAGCAAATTCACCAGGAAAAAAATTGCAAACGAACGCGAATTAGATTTTGAAGAACCAGATAATTTGATGCCAGAAGTGACCGCTATTGCCCAACCCAATAACGACGACGGTGATTACGATGAAATCAAACAAGCGAGCTTTGAAGAATCATTTGAATCTGAGTCGCCAGCTAACCGCCATAATTCGCTGCGCCTCTCATCAACTTCCTTATCTTTGGCTACCACTGCCGCTGCTGGACGCCGACGACAACTTGGGTTAAAAAATACTAGCGCATCATGGCGAAAAAGCAAATCAAGTAAATCCATAAGCTTCGAGGACCACGATGACAATGGCGAAGGTGACGTTCACGAGGAAGAAAGAAATGACAATGTAGCCAATGATAAAATTGATCGTCGTCAAGCTTCAAATGGAAGAAGAATCAGTCATGGCTTTGGTGGAAAATTATTGTTCCCACACGTTAAACTTTCTGCTGACGGAAATACCAAAAATGCTCGTGATACGGTAACTTCAGTTTCAATCAGTGGTGCAGTTACTGGTAGACGAACAAAAACAATGATTGCAGCCCTTCAAGCAGAAAGTCGAAAGCCATTAGAAGCGATTGGAAACACGACAGCGGCCTTAAAAGTGTCGATTGAGAGCATCCAGCAGCAAAAAATGGCCTTTCGAGGACCTACAGTAAAAAAAGAAAAACGCGCTGGTGTACATAGAAAGAGTGATTCTTCTTTTGCAGAAGGTGGATTCAAGAAATCAGAGATAATACAGTCGTCAACGAGTGGGCTGAATGATTTACTTGAGGAAACGATAAAGGAAGAGGAGACGGAAAGCGGCGCTAAAGAGGTTGCTGAATTTGAGGATTCGCAACCACTGGAAAAAAAAAAGAGGCGATTGCGTGCTGATATGACAGCGATGCCTGTTGTTGCAAGTCCGCTTGCTTTGAGGATTAAAAAACGCCGTATGAAGAAATAACTACTTATGATAAGTACTTGAAATAAATTGAAATTTTTTCTCAAATCGCTGACCAAGAGCATTGCACAAATCTACAAGCTTTTTAGCTGAATAAAACCAACCCTGCGTCTAGACTTAAATACCTGACCATTAGACAACATTTACATATTGTTTAACCGTTATGGCTTCAGTTGTGTTGTCTTACTGCGTTTCGCAGCTGGATGTGTTCAATTTGACGACGGTTGCATGTGCGCTGATTATGTGATGGATTTTGGTAATCAAATTAGGATTTCGCTCTTTTACAAGCTATTCAGAATGCTAATCCGGATGATATTTATTTCCATTAAATCTCACTCAATCTGTTAGAGCTCGTTTACCGCGTTGAGCACCTTCAGGTCTTCTTTGTGCAGCCTGAGTTTTTTACATATTAGCACATAACATAAAAATTAAAAAAATTAAACCTCGTGATTAGCAAGTTCTGGAGGAACGCGAGAAATGGAACTTTTTGAAGCCATCTGTTTCAGATCGTAAAATACATCGGCATCAGAGCTGCTAAGAAAGGTAATTGCGCAACCCTTTTGTCCGGCACGTCCAGTTCTGCCAATTCTATGAGTATAGTCTGACAAAAAAAAAAGAGGGAAAAAAAGTGCGTTAATTTGATAAAGGAGCAAATATATACAAAATTGTACCTTCAATACTCTTTGCCATATCATAGTTTAAGACCAAAGAAACATTCTTGATATCGATACCCCGTCCGGCAACATCAGTCGCAATCAAAATATCTTTGGCGCCAGATTTCAAAGCAGCCAAAGCCTGTTCACGCTGCTCTTGACTCTTGCTGCCATGCAATGTCGTAGATTTGTACTGAAATTCAAAATGACATTAAATTATTTTTAAAAACAGGAAAAAACTCAACTCCAAGCTTTTCCAAAGCTTTAGACAAGACATCACATCCTTTTTTCTGATTTACAAAAACAATTATTGGCGGTGAGAACTCTTCTCCTCCCAACAGCTCCAGTAGTCTGTTCTTTTTTTTGCCTTCATCGTTGATCATTTCAATGCGTTGCTCGATTCTATCGACGGCTTGTCCTGCAGTTCCAATCGTGACAACAATTGGCCGGCGAAGATACGTTTTTGCGATCCTTTCTACAGCAGGTGGCATTGTCGCAGAGAACATGACAGTTTGGCGGTATTTTCCAACGTGGGATTCGATCATTGGAACATCGCCAGAGTCGTCTTCTTCAGCGGGACGAAGATTCGAAGCGGGGAGTGAATCAAGAATGTAGTTAACATCCGCTTCGAAACCTGATATACCATAGCAAAAAACTGATCAACTAAAATATATAAAAATGAATATATATCTACCTAGTTCTACCATGCGATCAGCTTCATCCATAACAACATACTGACACTGAGCTAGCACAAGAATTCGACGATCAAGCATGTCTTTCAAACGTCCCGGAGTAGCAATAATAATATGTGCACCGCTACGCATGTTGAAACTTTGCTCCTCAATTGTATGTCCACCAACAATTGACACGCATATAAATCCCATGCCACGAGAGAATTTAATTGTCTCGGATTCAATTTGTTGTGCAAGTTCTCGTGTGGGGGCAAGAATGAGCGCGTATGGGCCAAGTCCACGGTTTTCGTCACTCAGTTGTGGGAGATCGGATATGTATGTGAGCATTGGTATCACGAAGCTTGCTGTCTTTCCGGATCCTAATTTATTATATTTCGTATATTTAAATTTATCATCTTTCACAAAATTCCCCTGTACCAGTTTCGGCAACACCAATAATATCCCGGTTAATCAGACCAATAGGGACAGCTTGGCGTTGAATAGGCGTCGGTTGTGTGTATCCAACTTCCGCAATAACTTCGAGAAGTCGTTTCGATAATGATGATTCGTCCCAGGATCGAATCGGGTTTGGAACACCGCCACCCTTAGTAGAAATATTGAAATCTTCTTTAAAAATTCGCCAATCTCGCTCCTTCATTTCGGACAGTGGTTTTTCTGTCCAATGGCGGTCATCCCAGGCAGTATTATTATCTTTTTAATTTAAAAATTCAAACAATTCAATAAAATTCAAAAAAAAAAAAAAA
>JADGJH010000070.1:21854-34480 GCA_027596945.1 Physocladia obscura
TTGCCTTGCCCCTCACCACCAACACCCACGCATCAAAAAAAAAAAAAAAAAAAAAGAAAAGGTGATTGAATGCCAGTTTCGATTTTAGTTCGCAATTCTAACCGTTGTCTTTCGTGCTCTTCCTCGGTTCGCCTGCCTTCAAGCAACTTGTCATAAAAGGCGCTGCGTTTCTTCATCTGATCCTTCAAATCAATACCAGCAATGTGACCTCGTCCAAAAAGTTGAACATCGTGGCGGTTTGCGTAGATTGGATTCACATCGACTGCAGTGTCTTCGTCAGCCCCCCAATCAAAGACAAACTTTTTCTCATTCATTTTGCGAATTTTACGTTTTTTCTTGTCAGCTCCCATATAACGCTCCTGTTATACAAAGAATTAATAATAAATTAAAAAATTGTATCGCAAGGTTCCTTGCTTTTTTTTTCCTTAGGTACTCAACTCTGATTGCTTGAAGTTCTTTTTCGCCAATTTCGTCTATGGTAGATTTTTTTCGTGACGGAGCGTCAGATAAAGAAGGTGGAGGATGATTTCGACTACTTCTGTTAATAAGCTCTGGGGGTCTGTTAAATGGATCGTGTCGAGAGGTGTCGTGCCGGGAAGGTGGAGGAGGCGGGTTGTTTTTGGGGTTGTTAGCAGAGGAATATAATGCAGATGTAGCAGCGCGTTGAGCATCTTGGATAGCGCGTTTGGCTTCAACTTCAGCCATTCGGCGTTCGAGAGCGAGACTAGCGCGTTCTTCTTTGGACATAAACACAGGTTTTTCGTCCTGCTCACTTTTTTTTGCAGCCACAAGTTCATCGAGCGACAATGGTACGCGTTTGGTGTTGGGCGGAGCATCTTCCGTTACTGATGATGTTGATACTGAACCAGCTAGTTTGTCCCTTTCGCTTTCCCGTTCTCGTTCTCTTTCTCTATCTTTTGGGCCTGTGTCCCTGTCACGGTCCCTCTCTCTTTCTCTGTCCCTGTCTCTATCTCTGCCATCCCTATAATCTCTGTCGCGTCGCATGTCTCTGTCCCTATCTCTTTCCCTTTCCCGCTCCCTTTCTCTATCTCGACCCGATGCTGAAGATGTAGAGGCTGGAAGGTAATTAGGGCGGTTGCGTTCGCGATCCCAGTCACGGTCTCGTTCTCGCTCTCGTTCTCGTT
Organism: Physocladia obscura; assembly: GCA_027596945.1. Taxonomy (NCBI): domain Eukaryota; kingdom Fungi; phylum Chytridiomycota; class Chytridiomycetes; order Chytridiales; family Chytriomycetaceae; genus Physocladia; species Physocladia obscura. Next base: position 23,000 of record JADGJH010000070.1, read on the forward strand.
CCCGCTCACGGTCTCGGTCTCGGTCTCGTTCTCTTTCGCGTCCGTTTGCCACGTTCATGCTTATGTTTTCGAGATTTTGCAAGAAAGAAACTGCGCAAAAAGTATACAATGGCGCAGGTTGGGATGGATCCGGTGCACCGACTGGAGTATCTGAATCTAGTAAATCGGATTGCATCAGAACTTGTCAACCATACTGGCATCAGCGATAAGACATTGGCCGAGTTTGTTGTTGCGATGCATTCAAAGGCGGCGGACAAAGCGGCGTTTGCCGCCAAGTTGCGTGCGTGCGGCGCCGAATTTCCCGATGCTTTTGTTGATTCGCTCGACCGCATTGTGCTGCAGATGCGGCCGCATGACTGGTCCGCGTGGGGGCTAGGTTCAAAGAGTGCAAACGCAAAGCGGACAAAGAAAGCCAAACTTAACAGTAACACAAACAACGTCAATAACTCTTCCGATGCTAACGCAAACACAAACGAACCTTGGGAAGACGCGCAGCAAGCTGAGCTTAGACGTATCAACGCCGCCAAATTTCCTGGTCTCGCCAAACAAAACGACCGTGAACGTATCCGGCTTCTTATTGAAGCTGAAGCCGAGAAAGAGAAGGAAAAAGAGCAAGAGAAGGAGAAGATCGAAACTTCGAAAGTTGCCACTGAAACCATGAATGATCTCGACCAACTGGAAGCTTCGCTGCGAGCGAGAAAACGCTCTGACAATCTTAATCAAACATCAACCCGCAAACACAGCCGGAGCCGCAGTCGCAGCCCCCCGCATCGATTTTCCCGCGACGATTTTGGTCGTGACTCTCGCAACGATCAGCGCGACAGAAACAGAAACAACGACAGAGATAACGATAGAAACTACCACAGAACTTCCGCGTCTTCTTCAAGCCACACAATCGACGATGCTCCTGTTTTGTACAAAATTTATGACGGAAAAATCTCAAACATTCGCGACTTTGGTGCATTCGTTACTCTGGAGGGTATTAAATCCACCACCCGTCCTTTGGAAGGCCTAGTCCACATTGGCTCTCTCGTTGCTGGACCGCACCGTGTGTCAAACCCAAACGACGTTGTCTCTCGAAACCAACGTGTGAAAGTCAAAGTCATGTCTATTGCTGGAAATCGTATTGGTCTATCCATGAAGGATGTGGATCAAACAACAGGACAGGACCTATCTCCAAATTTACGCGTAAAAACTCGTGAGGAAATGGAACTCGAAGCCACTCGAAATCCAGAGCGCCCTGTCATCACATCATTTTCCGAAATCCCTGTAGTAGACGATATTGACACGCATTCAGCTGCTGTGAAACGCATATCTTCACCCGAGCGTTGGGAAATCAAACAACTGATTGCATCAGGTGTCCTAAATCCCAAAGACTACCCCAACATTGACGAAGACCAAGGTCTTTTGAATTACGAAGAAAAGGAAGAAGAATTAGATATTGAAATTGTCGAGGAGGAACCCATCTTTTTGAAAGGTCAGACGAAAACGTCAATCCAGTTGTCGCCAATCAAAATTGTCAAAAATCCTGACGGCTCTTTAAACCGCGCGGCGTTACAGGGTGCTGCATTGGCGAAAGAACGGAGAGAAATCAAACAGCAGCAAGCGGCGGCAGAAGCTGATGCTGTTCCACGCGATTTTGGCAGGGCGTGGGCAGATCCATTGGCAGATAAAGGCGATCGACAGTTTGCGCAAGATGTGAGAGGTGCGACGCAAGGTGAACCAGTTGTCGCTGAATGGAAAAAGGCTACTTTTAATAATACCACGACTTTTGGTAAAATCACGAGTTTGTCTATCAAGGAGCAACGAGAATCTCTTCCGATATTTAAACTTCGCGAAGATCTTGTTCGAGCCGTTGATGGCAATCAAGTACTGGTTGTCGTTGGTGATACTGGCTCTGGAAAAGTATGTTTTTTTCCGCCGTTGTCTCACTCACTTGTTCACACACCCTCACAGATACTTTTCTCTGTTTCATTAATTAAAAATTTAGACAACTCAAATGGCACAATATCTCGCTGAAGAAGGTTTCTTGAGTCGTGGTATGCTTGGATGCACGCAGCCACGTCGTGTAGCTGCAATGTCCGTTGCAAAACGTGTCGCAGAAGAAGTAGGTTGCCGTCTTGGTCAGGAAGTTGGTTACTCCATCCGATTCGAAGACTGTTCTGGTCCAGAAACGAAAATAAAGTACATGACCGATGGAATGCTGCAGCGTGAAATTCTCATTGATCCGGACTTGAAAAGATACTCAATTATTGTGCTTGATGAAGCCCACGAACGTACCATTGCAACTGATGTTTTGTTTGGGCTTTTGAAAGATACTGTGAAAAAAAGGCCAGATTTCAAATTGATTGTGACATCAGCGACGCTTGATGCAGAAAAGTTTTCCAGTTACTTTTTTAGTAAGATTAAGCTTCTTTCTCTTTTTTTTTGTAATATTCTGAAAGCCACTTTGCAGACTGCCCTATTTTCACTATTCCTGGTAGAACATACCCTGTCGAAACACTATATGCCAAAGAACCCGAACCAGATTATATGGACAGTGCTTTGATCACTGTGATGCAAATTCATCTCTCTGAGCCACCTGGAGATATTTTGCTCTTTCTCACAGGAGCTGAAGAAATTGACACTGCAGCAGAGATTTTGTACGAACGCATGAAAGCTCTTGGGCCAACTGTTCCAGAATTGATTATACTTCCTGTATATTCTGCTCTACCTGCTGAGCAGCAGTCCAAAATTTTTGAACCTACCCCGCCTGGAAGCCGTAAAGTTGTACTTGCGACCAATGTTGCCGAAACTTCAATTACCATTGTAAGTTTACTAGCAGATTCAAAAATAATTAACCGTCAAACAATTGAAAACCATTTATTAGGACGGTATTTATTATGTGATTGATCCAGGCTTCGTGAAGCAAAATGCATATGATCCAAAGCTGGGTATGGATAATTTAGTAGTTATTCCCATTTCACAAGCACAAGCACGGCAACGTGCTGGTCGTGCCGGACGTACAGGACCAGGAAAATGTTACCGTTTATACACTGAATCTGCATATCGGAACGAAATGTTGCCAAATACAGTTCCAGAGATCCAACGGCAAAACCTCATCAACACAGTGTTGACCCTGAAAGCAATGGGAATCAACGACTTGCTAAACTTTCCCTTCATGGATCCCCCACCTGTAAACACGATGATTACAGCCATGGAAAACCTGTACCAACTCGGAGCGCTTGATACGGAAGGTCTTTTGACGCGACTGGGACGCAAAATGGCCGAATTCCCGCTCGAACCAAATCTATCTAAAATGCTGATACTGTCTGTTGATTTAGGATGCTCAGATGAGATACTGACTATCGTGGCGATGTTAAGTGCACAGAACATATTTTACAGACCGAAAGAGAAACAGGCGCTCGCAGATCAGAAAAAGGCTAAATTCCACCAAGCAGAGGGAGATCATGTAACGCTGCTTGCTGTATACAATGGATGGAAAGCGTCAAAATTTTCGAATGCTTGGTGTTATGAGAACTTCATTCAAGCGCGGTCTATGCGACGTGCGCAAGATGTGCGGAAGCAAATGCTAGGTATCATGGATCGGTACCATCAAGATATTGTGTCGTGCGGGAAAAACTACAATAAGGTGCGCCGTGCCATATGTGGCGGTTTTTTTAAAAATGTGGCGAAAAAAGATCCGCAAGAGGGGTACAAGACTCTGGTTGAGGGTACGCCGGTGTATATACATCCCTCGAGTGCCTTGTTTAATAAGCAGCCAGAGTGGGTTATTTATCATGAATTGGTGCTGACAACGAAGGAATATATGAGAGAGTGTGTATCGATTGAGCCTAAATGGCTTGTGGAAGCTGCACCTGCATTTTTCAAAAGTGAGTGTCTTTTTTTTATTCGGGTTCTCTAACTTATTTTTTGTATGAAGGTGCGGATCCCAACAAAATCTCGAAACGTAAACGACAAGAACGGATTGAACCTCTGTATAACAGGTACGAAAAGCCAAACGAATGGCGTATTTCACGGATGGGAGGCAGCTCCCGTGTGTCGCAAACATTTTGATATTTTATTAAAAATAAAACCAAAAAAGTTGTCAATTTCTTGACATACTCTTCTTCTTAATTTTTTTTTTTGATGGTGAAGATTGCTTCGTGTCATCAGCATGTGCCTCTGAGGAATTGCTGCCAGCAGCCTTCTTGTGCTTAATAGTCAGGCAATAGATATCGAAAATATCACACAAATCCGCCACAATACGGACGAACCATACAAAGTAAACAATCGCTGCGGTAACCGCAAATGCCCACATGGTATTCTCGTCCAGAACAAACACGTCCTTGAAGACTACAGTTCTGGAAAATGCAGCCTGCACTACGGCAATCCCGGCAGCTCCAGTTAGACTTCCACCAACAACAACCAAGCCTGGCACAATCATTTCAGTGAATGGAAAAACGCGCTTGCTGATATGCGCGACAATAATGTTCCCAACTTGATGGCCAAGAGTAAACGTGATTCCAAGGATGAATGGAACAACAGCACGCGACGACACAATAGCTTCTGGAGCGAGAAATGGGAAGACAAGAGTCGCGGTAATAAGAATGGGGAACGGCAACAATGATATTAATGGAGAGAATTTTTTGGCTTTGGCTGCTGATTCAGGGTTGCTAGCAATGGCAGCTCGAACGTTGATAAAGCTTTTTTAAAAAAGTCAGAAAAGAGTTGGGAAATACGAGTCCCCACCTGCCAATAACATTTGGAACAACCACTGACAATCCAAATAAAACGAATGCTTTGTTTATCGGGAACTCAAGAATGTCCATAATTGTTATTAAAGAAGCTATTTTAGAAGGCAGAACTTCACCAATGGGTGTCCAGCAAATGCTAGGGCCTAAAAATAAAATGAAGTAAAAGTTAAATGATAAACATGAGCAAACCGGGTAATAATCAATGTAAAACCACTTTCCATGAACAGAAACAACAAAGAAAAGTGTGCACATTACTAAAACACCCTCAACTGGCCCGCTAAATTCACTCAAATATAAGACACCAGTATAATATTCCTCCCATGTTGACAAATAAAAGTTTGCAATGCAAGAATATGTGGTAAACAGCGCCCACCAAGTACCACCAAGTCCAAGCGCATTAATTCCTAACATAGTCGCAAGACCTGTATTCAAAGCATCACATCCACTATTTTTGGAAAAAATCCCAATTGTCAAAAACAATCAAGAAATAACAAAGAATCCAAAAATAGTTCTGGACAAACGAGTGCTCAACTGATCAAAAAGTTCACCAAGTGGACCAGAAGTGTTAGTTTTTCTCGCCTGTTTTCCGTCAATAGCGTCAAGAGATTGGTAAACAAAAAGACCGACAGCAAAGAAGATGTAGCACCACGACGGACATGCGGCAACAAGATCAGGTGAATAATATAGCAAAGTAAAGACATTTGCTACAACGCATAGAAACCCCGTTAGAGTAATCAGATTCGGTCTACAGAATACGAAGCAATGTCAATAAGACGCTGTCGAGCATCGCTATGAAAGCAGCAGCAACAAGAAGAACAACAACGTTCGCAGATTATGTATGGAGAAATGTGGCACTAACGCAATCCATGCCGGCACAAAGCCGATAATGACATTCCACCAATATGGATTTAGAATGCGTTTGGATATGAAAGATCTGTGGATGCTCGTTACACTTGTAGACAATCATTGTAACGTTGAAAATTCGTACTTGTCAATCGATTTATATGAGTACAGACGCAGTTTTTTGGCGTCCCCTTCCTTAAAAAACCGCATCACTTTGTGGAGAAAAAAAAGAAAAAAAAGCTGAAGTCCTCTCAACAAATATAAATATATGTATCTTTATAATATGATAATATATAAGACAATATAATATATAAATATAATGATATTAATATTCGTATACATCTATCCATACAAAAGTATTCATGCCCGGGCTATTGAAAAGCACGTGTTCAGTAATATGTGCGTCAAGCATAGAACACATTATTTGGAAAATGACACTAAAAACGTTCGAAATACAACTTGGCGAAAATGAAAGTAAATGTTTTGGTTACTTCATTGTTCATTTGGAAAAAATCAAAACAATGGAAAAGAGAGGTGAGCACGAACCCAGCACAGCACAACGCAGACACCAGCACCAAGCAAAAGTCCAGCAACTGACGGCAGCGACCTTGCCAGCGAGAATGGTAGATGCTGGATCAGTCTATTCGCGGCGTGGTGTGTTTGCTGCTGCTGAAAAGCGGTTATGCTGCCGGTGGCTCCCCTACTAAAAATCCTTGGGGAAACAGCTCATTCCGTGTTGGTCTGTTCGCAAATCAACTTTAGTGCCAATCCAGCTTCTCTGCCACCTGTCTGTGAATCTCTCATCTTGCCTTTCTTACGTGCAAATCATCCGCTCTATATTTGTATGTTGCATTCATCCCCCATTCGGCACACGTGCCTTGTCTTATCAAAAAAAATTAAATTTTTTTTGTTTTTTCCCATTCCTTGTCTGGCTATAACCTTATCGTCAAACCTGGCATCAGATGCGGATAAACCACGTGAAGTCATGTCGAGTATGCGCAAGTTTCGTCAGATTGAAGATGTTGATGTAATCGTAGTTATTGGTCGTTCAGAGAGTATACCTCTGCTAGTCCATGAAGTTGTTAATGTGAGTGAATTGTAAGGTTGTTCACCATATTTTTCCTCTACTTATCATCTTCTTCCAAAAAGGGTATTTTAACTCGAACAGAGGATTGGAGCCGCGCAGCCGAAATTCCTATAGCTGCCATTCCAATTCGTAAGATCCACCTTGCAGTGAAAAAATTTTGTGATTTCAAAAATGATTGACAGATTCATTTTCTGACGAAAAAACTTCACTTTCATTGCAATCATTTAATGAAGAAAGTGCGACCAAACAAGCAATTTCCGCATTGCAAAAATTTATGGAACAGCAACAGCATCAAACGTTATCAACATTATCGTCATCAAAATCCATCTCATCGAAAGCAGTGATGAACCTTCTCGAACTATCTCCTATCCAGGCGGTAACAACTTTGAGCGGCCTTCGTATATTTTCACATTCACGAGTATCATGCCGCATTATTCCTCCGTCATTGCCTCCTTCAACACCAGCTAATCTTTGCATAAACAAATCATGGTTGAACGTATTGGGGTCAATAATGCCAGCAAAACCTGTTGTAAAGCCATATAATCTTGCTGTTTGTACAAACACGGCAAGACAGAATTCTGAAACAGAATGTTCTACCTATATTGATTCGAACGTAATTGAGGACGAAACTATGGATGCCGATTCTCCGCGACTTGGTAGTGTTCCGGTTGGACCAGCTTTGACGTACTTCACCACAATATGCAAACGCGTTTTGAGGCCAGGGAATGACAACGCTAATGTTGACACAACAACGTGGGCCAAAAAATCGTCTGTTTCTACACAAAAAAGCAAGATAAATGACAGTGGTGGGGGGAGTGTTGGGCAGGGTGGTTTGCCTGAGGGATGGCAGCCAATGCATTTACGAGTTGGAAAAAATGTTTCCAACAGCGGAAAAAAGGAGGAGGCTGTATTTTCGTGTAATCCTCGTAAGAAAATGCAAGACGGAGTTGAACTAGCTGTTTTGGATGTTCGATGTGGCAGTGGTATAAATGGCGGCGAAGATAATCTTTGCGAAAATGCTGCTGTTGAAGGCAAAGCTCTATGTTTATACCCACCGGCTGGATTTTTGCGCGATGAAGAGAGACCGCGAGTATTTGGACTTGAAATTGATGGTGTTGGAATATATGAGAGCCGAGGGTTTTCCATGGAGATTTTGGAGGGGGTAGCCTTGAAAATGGTCAGAGGAACTTGGGCTCAGTCAGATGAAAATGAAGAAAATGATCATCGATTCAATAGCAATGTCGGCGGCAGTGGCAAAAATAATGCGGATAATTCAGTCACCCATTGGGTGGTTTCTGTACTAACTGCTATAACAGCAATTGTAGTTGCTGTGATTTTGGGCTTAGCAACGCACATATCTTTGGAAAAATAAATAAGTTACTGAAAATGCGAAAATTATTTAACCTTTTTTTATTGTGACATTTGTCGAATAAGAGTATCTGCTTCATCTTCTGTCAGAATGTCTTTAAAATGCCTTACTGGTACAAATTTTGATCGCCTTGCTGATCGTCTCAAGCCACCCTCCATTTTTTTTTTAAAATCAAGAGCAAGTGCCGCACCAGCTGTTTCGCCAAATCCAGAAAATATGATTTCCGAATTCTCATCATCTTTTTCTTGTATTAAACGTTTCTCACGCTCGTTCAAAGTGTCATAAGAGCAGGCAATGCTTAAGTAAGGTAAATATTCCATTCTCAGCTGACGCGACTTTGGAAAGTTATGAGGGGCAAGAATTAGTCCGTCTGGAATCTTTGGAATTTGTGGTCTATTCCAGAAATCAACAAAAACATGAAAACCGTGCAAAAAAACAAAAGAACCAAAAACAGAATACTCACAAAATATCTGTCAGGCACTGATAATCCAGCGACAGGCTTGGGAATACTTGTTTTGCCAGGTTTTTCGAAATTTCGCTAAAATTTTCTGCAATATCTTGGGCCAAAGAATATGAGCCACCAGTTGCTGTTTGATATTTATTTATGAGTGCAGGGAAAGGACTTGGAATCTCATCAATTGAAATATCACTTCCAAAATATGTAATCGAATCAAAGCCCTGTGAAAGTTTTAATTGCAAAAAATAAAGAATATTTTTTGATTTCAACTTTTCACCTCCAATGCCGAAAACTTCGTTAAGTGATCACATATTATTGCCCGATCTGAAATAGCCGCAATTGTTTCCATTGTTTGTATTTCAGGTAGCTTTTGCCCACTGTCTCCAACTACGCTTGACTCATTTTCGCCAACTCCAGTCCAATCAACACATGAAAAACACAAACCAATGCCATTTGTCTGAGCACAGGTATGGTGACGCTGATTCAAATTTCTGACTTGAAATTTTAATTTGCGGGAGTTTTGATTTACAGCGAAGTTTCGCGAGTTTGCACCGACAGAGATCAATAAAGGAGACGCAGCGCTAGCATTCTCGTCGAAAAACTTAGTGTAAATTTCTGTTTGCGCAAGACACTTTCGTATATCAGATTTGCTTTCGTCGCACATGTTACGAAGATCTTGATGGTCTATCCAGAATCCTTCACCAAGTACAAGTAAATGTAAATAACAGAAGACATCGGACAAAGATGGAGATTTGAAAAACAAAGATTCGGTTGAATTTTGCAAGTTGGTAAGTAAATTCGATGGAATATGAACATTTTGCGAATTAATTGGATCCTCTAAATATTCATGTTTCAGTTGCGCAAAAATTATAAAAAATAAAAAATCAATACACAAACCCGAGCATGTAAAAACAATGGGACGCTTGCTAAATTCCATAATTGACCACATCGCGTTCCAAAATCCTTTATCTTGATCAAAAAGGATATCAGCATCTTCCACAACAATCAGTGAATGCGTAGCTGAAGAAGTCGAAGGTTTATTTTCGATACTCTGTGATGAGGAATCAGAATCAGAATCGTCAATAACATTTTTTCGGTTCGAATGTGTGTTATTGCTAGTTGATTCTTTTTTTCTAGCCTTGGCACCAAAGAGAGCGAACAGATTGCCTTTAGCTGGCTTTGATTTTTCAAAAGTATTTTTTGAATCATTGTCATTTGCTGTTGCAGATGATGCTGAAAAAGATCCTCCGGAATCTAAAGTCACAGCGTGGCTTTGAGTAGCTTCGGACAACAAGCTGGCAACCTCTTTGCCGCTTCTTTTGTGTCCGGAATTGATTTCAATAATTTCGAACCCACATTCAGAAGCAACGGCCCGAATAGAAGACGTTCGCCCGCTTGACGGAGGGCCAATGAGACGCAGGTGAATATTTGGTTTGACAAATTCACCATTCACTTTTTTACGAATTCGCTTTTTTAATTTTCGGATGCGTTTTCCAGACACAGGCTGAAAAATATCATCGTCACTGTTTGAGTCGTCAATAAAATCTTCCGCCTCGTTTTCTGACACGTGATAAGATTCTTCTTCATCATCATCTACAATAAAGTCATCTTGCAACCTTTTTGGCTTCTTAAATTTTAATTTTTTTGTTGCTGACTCCATCGATTTCGTATCCTGGCTTTTGGCTGTTTTCCAGTCAAGCAGCCAAGTTTTGAGTTGCATCACTTGCTTTGAGTTGTGATCTCCGATCAAATCAGCTGTGGAAGATGGCTTAAACTTCTCAATCCATGATTCTTTAGATTTTGCAATTGCTTCTTTATTAGCATGAAGCACAGCATTCCACAAATTTTGATTAGACGATACTCGATCGAAACCGTGAATCTTTACAAGATAACTATAAACAACGTCACTTGAGATTTCAATCATAGGCATCCTGGAACCAAGTTTAATAATATCAGCCATATCATAAAATACGTTCCAATCTTCGAGATCCTTCATAGGAGATATGATTTTGTCCACTTCAATATTCTTCGATTCCTTAACGCAATCTTTGACAGTCAAAATTACTGGCATAACTATTGTATGTGCAACTTTTTCAAGCTTTCCTTTCAATTTGAATGGTGTTTCAATTTCACCAAATTCGAAGGTACCACTTTGCGACCATCCTACGTTACAATTCAAGCTATTCGGAAGTGGTGCTTCGATTGGACAGTCTTTCCAACCCGTCGGAAGCGTATTTCCTTGAATGGCACGGCATTTTTCGGAATTCTTTGTTTCAGGCGGAACAAACAGGCGAGGCTGCAAAAATGGATTCAATATCTTTCCTTTCGAGAATTCCGCACTGATACGTTGACTTTCTTCAATTTCTTTCATTAACTGTTGTTGGCCTTGAAGCATTTTTTGAAGACGTCGTTGCTCAGCACTTAAAAAAAAAGTGTTTGCCTTCAGCAGCTCCTTGTCTGTTAGAATACGACTTTCTGTTTGTTCGTGTTGTTTAAGGGGTTTCGGATTTCCGGCAAGCTTTTTTTTTTTTACAGGCGTGGTAACATAATCGTCGTTAGATTTGGCTTGAAAAATATTTAAAAATTAAATACCATAAATGTTAAATGTCATTGCGAAATTACCTTTTTCTTTTTTTGCCTCATCGTCAAAATCAAATATCTGATTTGGATAGAATTTCGGTGGCACTTTTGCCAATCGTTTTGATTTTCTTCGGTAATTTGACGGATCTTCAGGTTCACAATCGTCAATCGAATCTGGATTTTTAACCACAAGAGAAGCAATTTTTTCGTTAAAATATCTTTTTTTAAACAGCCGGTGGAAATTCGAAGTTTCTGCTGGAACGAGATTTGAAAGAGATTGATTTTTCGTATCTATAGACGATTCGAGACTAGTTAGAGATGAATTTATATCTGTCTGCTCGACTGTCACAATATCGATTATTTCTAATTGAATTCGAAAGTGGTAATAATAATAATAATAATAATAAGC